>CACRXE010000060.1:0-102530 GCA_902685375.1 Neostethus bicornis | reverse complement strand
TTTTTTTCTCTCTTTATCTCTCTCTCCCCCTTTTTTTTTTCCCCCCTTTTTTCATCTTTATTTCCTTCCTCTCCCTCTCTCAATCTATCTTCCATTTTCTCGGTGGATGGTTCTGGTAATGCTAATCCAAGCACAGACCGGAGGGATCTTATTGGGTCTCTCCATTACGGTCGCGGACCATAATCCACCACTCCTTCACACTTGTGACTGTTCCGTTCCTTTTAACAAAGCACGGTTCCGACTGAGCGCTAGAGTTAGTTTTGTTATTGGTTCTGGTTCACCACAAAGTCTTTGAATGGGTTACAATCGGTTGGCAAAACCCCAAAAAAATTCTCTCTCTCTCTCTCTCTCTCTCTCTCTCTCTGTCTTTTTTTCTCTCTCTCCTTTATTTTTCACACTTGTGACTGATCTGTTCCTGATAATAAAGCACGGTTCCGACTGAGCGCTAAAGTTAGCTTTGTTACTGGTTCTGGATCACCACAAAGTCTTTGAATGGGTCACAGTCGGCTACCGGAACATTAGGCGACATGCGTCGGCCAGTGCCTCCCACACTTCGATAACCTATACCAAACTATACGGCTGGTGATTCTGTGTAGGGGTTATCGTCGATATAGCAATCTTAACCCTAACCCTAACCCTAACCCTAACCCTAACCCTAACCCTAACCCTAACCCTAACCCTAACCCTAACCCTAACCCTAACCCTAACCCTAACCCTAACCCTAACCCTAACCCTAACCCTAACCCTAACCCTAACCCTAACCCTAACCCTAACCCTAACCCTAACCCTAACCCTAACCCTAACCCTAACCCTAACCCTAACCCTAACCCTAACCCTAACCCTAACCCTAACCCTAACCCTAACCCTAACCCTAACCCTAACCCTAACCCTAACCCTAACCCTAACCCTAACCCTAACCCTAACCCTAACCCTAACCCTAACCCTAACCCTAACCCTAACCCTAACCCTAACCCTAACCCTAACCCTAACCCTAACCCTAACCCTAACCCTAACCCTAACCCTAACCCTAACCCTAACCCTAACCCTAACCCTAACCCTAACCCTAACCCTAACCCTAACCCTAACCCTAACCCTAACCCTAACCCTAACCCTAACCCTAACCCTAACCCTAACCCTAACCCTAACCCTAACCCTAACCCTAACCCTAACCCTAACCCTAACCCTAACCCTAACCCTAACCCTAACCCTAACCCTAACCCTAACCCTAACCCTAACCCTAACCCTAACCCTAACCCTAACCCTAACCCTAACCCTAACCCTAACCCTAACCCTAACCCTAACCCTAACCCTAACCCTAACCCTAACCCTAACCCTAACCCTAACCCTAACCCTAACCCTAACCCTAACCCTAACCCTAACCCTAACCCTAACCCTAACCCTAACCCTAACCCTAACCCTAACCCTAACCCTAACCCTAACCCTAACCCTAACCCTAACCCTAACCCTAACCCTAACCCTAACCCTAACCCTAACCCTAACCCTAACCCTAACCCTAACCCTAACCCTAACCCTAACCCTAACCCTAACCCTAACCCTAACCCTAACCCTAACCCTAACCCTAACCCTAACCCTAACCCTAACCCTAACCCTAACCCTAACCCTAACCCTAACCCTAACCCTAACCCTAACCCTAACCCTAACCCTAACCCTAACCCTAACCCTAACCCTAACCCTAACCCTAACCCTAACCCTAACCCTAACCCTAACCCTAACCCTAACCCTAACCCTAACCCTAACCCTAACCCTAACCCTAACCCTAACCCTAACCCTAACCCTAACCCTAACCCTAACCCTAACCCTAACCCTAACCCTAACCCTAACCCTAACCCTAACCCTAACCCTAACCCTAACCCTAACCCTAACCCTAACCCTAACCCTAACCCTAACCCTAACCCTAACCCTAACCCTAACCCTAACCCTAACCCTAACCCTAACCCTAACCCTAACCCTAACCCTAACCCTAACCCTAACCCTAACCCTAACCCTAACCCTAACCCTAACCCTAACCCTAACCCTAACCCTAACCCTAACCCTAACCCTAACCCTAACCCTAACCCTAACCCTAACCCTAACCCTAACCCTAACCCTAACCCTAACCCTAACCCTAACCCTAACCCTAACCCTAACCCTAACCCTAACCCTAATCCTAACCCTAACCCTAACCCTAACCCTAACCCTAACCCTAACCCTAACCCTAACCCTAACCCTAACCCTAACCCTAACCCTAACCCTAACCCTAACCCTAACCCTAACCCTAACCCTAACCCTAACCCTAACCCTAACCCTAACCCTAACCCTAACCCTAACCCTAACCCTAACCCTAACCCTAACCCTAACCCTAACCCTAACCCTAACCCTAACCCTAACCCTAACCCTAACCCTAACCCTAACCCTAACCCTAACCCTAACCCTAACCCTAACCCTAACCCTAACCCTAACCCTAACCCTAACCCTAACCCTAACCCTAACCCTAACCCTAACCCTAACCCTAACCCTAACCCTAACCCTAACCCTAACCCTAACCCTAACCCTAACCCTAACCCTAACCCTAACCCTAACCCAACCCTAACCCTAACCCTAACCCTAACCCTAACCCTAACCCTAACCCTAACCCTAACCCTAACCCTAACCCTAACCCTAACCCTAACCCTAACCCTAACCCTAACCCTAACCCTAACCCTAACCCTAACCCTAACCCTAACCCTAACCCTAACCCTAACCCTAACCCTAACCCTAACCCTAACCCTAACCCTAACCCTAACCCTAACCCTAACCCTAACCCTAACCCTAACCCTAACCCTAACCCTAACCCTAACCCTAACCCTAACCCTAACCCTAACCCTAACCCTAACCCTAACCCTAACCCTAACCCTAACCCTAACCCTAACCCTAACCCTAACCCTAACCCTACCTTTCAGAAAGTTTCAAATCCTGAACTTTGACCAATGAGATGTCTTTTGATGGTTTTTATAAAAATTAAAGCAGAAATTTTGTAGATTTTTTTTTTTTTTTTTTTTTTTAACAAAAAGTAGGAATAGTACTCCAGTTTGATACTTTTTGGATGAATCATATCTAAAATGTCTGCAAATGTTTTAATAAATGTTCTTAGCTGTTCAGTGAGTAAAGTTGCAGGTGGGAAGATGTACCTGTGCAGAGAGGGAGCAGTAGAAGCAGCAGCAGATAAAACTTCATCTTTCTAGATTTCCAGCTGACAAGAATCGAGCGAAACTTCACTTTAATTCCCAACTTTAATCCCCAACTGAAACACAAAGATCAACCAACAAAAATATTTTCGGAGGACGCAGTGGGCTGTGCACAATGATGTTACCAATGGGCGTGTCGAGGTGATGAAAGTGGTGTTCGATGCCGTGGCAACAGGACACTCCTGGCTGTAGCTTCATGATCAACTTCAGTATCAAAAATGGCTGCAGGAGAAAAAAAAATTAAACGTACCGTAATCTCATTTAATTAAAAAAAAAAAAAAACTAGGAATATAATTCTATAAGTTTCTGTCTCTGCAAAGCAAATCTAATTTTTTTTAACACTAAATGCAGCCACATGTCGTCCACAATTGTTCCCTTGGTCTTTTTGATCTTTGAGATCAAATTGTTATTGTCATACCGAGTATTGTACTTCTTTCCCATAGTCGCTTTCATTGTTGTTGTTAATTGACTGTAGTGTCCGCAGCAAATTTGACAATTTTGGTGGATGAGGATAAAGAGCGACAGTCATTTGTAAACAGACAGTAAGGGTTCAACCCACACTCTAGGGGTCTTCTGTATTGAAGTTATGTCACTGGGTCTAGAGAAGCCAGATGAGGTGGTTCTGACACCTGGTCAGGATGCCTCCAGGCCGTTACTTTAATGGAGAAATAAACTAGAACCCATAGTGTTTATTTTGTTCCTTAACCTGGTGAGTATCCAGATTATTTAGCAATGCCACTGAATTTAGGGACAGCACAGCTTCTTGGCCTGAAGGACTCTTGTTTTATTTAAAAAAACTAAAGAAAAAAAGAAAAAACATACAACAAATATTTTTTATTGCTTCCTTCCTCGAAAAGGCAGCAAGTATGGTTTTCTGATTTTTTGATGGTAAATAGTAAATAGACTCCCTTTATATAACCCTTTATATATTGGTGGAGACGGTGGCCGCGTGGTTAGCGCGTTCGCCCGCGGACCGGAAGGTCGCGGGTTCGCGTCCCACGGAGAGCACGTCTAGGGTCCTTGGAGAAGACACCTAACCTCCGCTTCTCCCACCATTGGCGCCGTTGAAGGGCAACCTGCTGCGGTGTAAGGAGTGCAGCAAACAAATTTTCCCAGTGAGGGATGAATAGAGTAATTCAAAATAAACAAAAAAAAAAAATAACGCTTTTCCACCTGTGTCAGGACTCAAAATGGTTTAAAGTGTTGCTCACATTCACACATACACATTCTTACCTGATGGGAATAGTGCCAAGCAAGGTGTAAATCTCCATCAGGGAAAAATTGGGGGTTCGGTGTCTTGCTCAAGGACACCTCAGCATGAACTCCTAGTGGGGGATCAAACCAGTTTTTTATTTTGGATTTTAAAGTACACACACAAAGACCATTTTAACTTTTAGATTTTGTCAGAACAACAGGAGAAATGGCAAGATCTTTAAAAAAAAATTTTTTAACCTAGTTTCACTCTGTTTTGGCCTTCATTTCCCCAATCTGTCATGTCCTCAATGTTTCTTCTCAATGTGGGCGAATGGAAAATTGTTTGTGGACGTGTACTTAACTTTGTATCCAATTTGTACCAAAAAAGTTCTAAAAACACAGCGATTACTCCATAACAAGACAAACTGACCTCTCACAAAAACACCAAATTGTCACAATGTAGAAGGTAGGAGCCAAGTACGTGTAAGCAAATTCAACTGACTTTTATGGAGGTGGTCAGGCTGTCTGCAGAGGCTGAGGGGTTAACCATGGGAAGCAGACTGGTGTGGAGCTGGCAGGACTAGACAGAACAACGAGTAGGAAACACATTGAAGAGATGGACAACAAGGTGGACAACAAGGTTTTAATAGAGAAAGCATACAAAGGTGTGAGCATTGGGAGAGGTAAGATGGTAAAGATGAGGACACTCAGATGAAGAATGGCTGTGACAAGAACTGAACTGAAAACAAAGAACATGTTGCAAATATTGTTTTTTTAGTAACATGTTTGCCCAATCCAAGACAAAAACATAAGAATAAAGCCCCACCCACAAGACCCCAGGACCTCCACCTCCAATCAATCAGCCACAGAAGCAGCCGCCAGCAACCCCAGCTAACAAAACAACCAGAAGTCCCCCTCTGTCTGGGTGTATTAAGCTAACAATTGAAAGAAAAAAAGCCAGAGTAGGCAACCAGCAATAAAATAGAACAGAGAAGACATAAATTAATTAATTAAAGTATTAACAAAATAGGAACAAAAGGCACAATACAGCAATTCTACTATTTCTAATGACCTAAAAAAAGCAAATGGCAACAAAAAAGTTAAGATGCAAGCAAAATCACAAGTGGAAGTAAAAAGTATGATTGTTATGAATCCGTAAAAATAAGGGTGTCCCTCGAGACCATCCTGTTACTGAGTTCCACAGATAGTTCTACAGACTGTCAATATTGGAACCTTATATAAACAGGTGTGTGGCTTTTCAAATCACATCAAATCAACTAAATTTACAACAGGTGAACTCCAATTGAGCAGTTAAATTATCTCAAGAATAATCAGAGGAAACAGAATGTACCTTAACTCAATTTAGAGCTTCATGACAGATTCTGTGAATAATTAACTACATGTGCTTTTTTTCAGTCCTTTTTTTAATTTTAATAAAATTGCCACATCTTCAAAGTATCTTTTTTCTCAATGTCACTATAGGGTATTTGTGAAAAAAATTGATAAAATGATTGAATTTTAGTCTTTGAAGAATAAGGCTGTAACATTTGTAAAAAAAATAACTACTAATGAAAAAGAGGCACTGAATACTTTCAAAGGCACTGGAAAAAAAAGAGTTAAACTCGTCTGAGGCTTAAAAAAATGACTGTGCAAGAGGACCTCGGTACAAGATGCAAGATATCGGACTGTATCTGATGGTGGAAACGAAAACTTCCATTTTGAGAAAACTACACAACAGAGGAAGAATGTTCATCTGATAAAAAAGAGGTCACTCCTGTAGCAGAAAGCCTTCACCCCAGAAGATCGAGCAACAGCCAGTCAGCATTTGACCATGTTCCTAAAAGCTACCAAAAACAGGTTTTCTTCAAGCAAATCTAAATTACAAAAAAAAAAAAAAAAAAAATCAGACCTAAGTAGTTGCCATTGTGGTCACTTGACCACTATCATTTTGGAAAAATAGGAAGGACAGCAAGAAAAATTGAAAGTCAGAACTCCTAGTGTCAATCTGTCTTCAATGTAGTTCTATCAGAACTTGTGACAGTCCCATAAAATCAGAGAAGAATTTTATAATCAAATTTTCTTTCAGAGATAAAGTATATTCAAAATAAAGTATATTCAATTCAATGATAAAATAGCAGGTAACTTACAAAATTATAAATAGTCGATTGATTAATTCCAAAATCCTGTAATTAATTCGATTAAATTTTTTAATCAACTGACACAACTGTTTATTACTAATTTGTTTTGTCTGTCGCTGAGTAGGCCCATGCACTAAAATTTCAAACTAAAACGCCAAACCTATCCTTAATTCTAACACTAATCTTAAACATTTCCCTTAAGTATTCCTAAACCTAACCACCATACTTAGGAATGCCTAAACTCTACCACATATTTATGTATTTTTTTCTCTCTCACACAGTCACTCGCTCAATCTAGCTTCCATTTCCCTGGCAGTCGTTCTGATACTACATATTCAAGCACAGGCCGGAGGTATCCTATCAGGTCTTTCCATTGCTGTCATCAGATGATCATCCACTACTCCTTTTCACGGATCCGATCCTATCATCAGAGCACGGTTTGCACTGAGAACTAGATTTAGCTTTGGTGTTGGCTCTGGATCACCACGACGTCGTTGTAAGGGGTCACAATCAGGTATCAGAACCCATGATTGACATGTGCCGGGCAGTGCCACCCCTAACAACTCAGCTGGTGATTCTGTGTAGGGGTTATTGTCGATATAGAAATACTCACTTAATCCCAACCCTTTATTTTACCAGAAGTAGATTTTATCTATTTTTATATATAAAGATATATTTTTTTTTATTACTTGTGTGATTTAGCACTTTTTAAGCACTTAAATTTAACAGCATTTAGTTACTAACCTCCGAAAGCATTTTATGATTGCTAAACACTTTTATTCGCCCTGCGCCACCCCCGTCTCCTCCATCAGAGATATTGGGACTTCCAGGCTTTAATACAGACTTTTGAATTTTTACATTTGTTTCCCAATTACTTAAATGGAGTTTAGACATTTTCCCTCAAAAGTTTATTCTCTTCAAAACTCAAAACCTTAAGAAATATTTTATCCAGAAACATAATTTTAGCTTGAAAATGCTCACGAGGATGTTGTTTCTCATCCAGTCCAACAAAATTAAAATAAATGTTAATACTTTTTAAGAAAAAAAACTTTAAAAGGTGATAAAAGAGCAAGAAAAGGTAGGGTCTTACAGGGATTCAAAAGCTTTGATCCTTCTAAATCCTTCTAAATTCAATTTAGCATTAAAATGTAAGAATTGTTGTCCTCTAAAATTAGCTTAAATTAGATTTTTTATTTAAATCACCTGTTTTTTGCTACAGCTCTGTAATCAAGCCAAACTCTGGGGTTTTTCTTGTTAAGAAAAATGTTATTTTGAGAAAGACTGAAAATAAATCTTAGATCTTTTTTAAACTGCTGTTAATTTAATTCAGTATTGCCTAAAAAAATTTAACTACCCCTAGGGAGTTCGAACCCTTGCCCCACTTCCAGTTAAAGATTTTTTTTTTGTAAGATTTGTAAGTTTTTTTTTTAACAATAAATGACTGTTTTGAGTTTCTGGAACATACAGAAGTGCACATGCGCCAACTAACAGGGGCAGCTTAGCCACTAGAGACAACAATCAGCTAGACGGGCTGATAGGAAAATGGGCATCTGTGGTGGGAAGAAATGCCTCACTTGAGAGCGAGCCGGGAACGCACAGATGGAGGAGGGAATACAACAAGGACTGTTTGACAGAAATAATCTAAAAATATTTGAAGGGCTGTGTTTGTTTAGTATGGACTCGTTAAGTGCCACCTGGAGGATTTGGAAGTTTAGCCTGGTGGCCATGTCAGACCACACATTTTGGGATATGTCATTTTAAAAAAGATTGAAGAGGGAAAGAAAGAATAAGCAAGAACAAATGATCCCATGGCATTCCAGATACTTGTGTAAAATGTCTGACTTAAAAAGGAACTCTGATCCATTGTGTATGCGAATGCCCTAAAATACAAGATTTTTGGAAAAGCATAATCTGCAATTTATGTGAAATAACTGGCGTTCCAATAACTTATACAGCTAAGCTGTGTGTTATAGGAATTTACCCCGACAACTTCAGGGTTTCATCTGGAGTGAAAACTCTTATCACCTTTGGACTACTGCAGGCCAGGAGGATGGTCGCCTTATCCTGGAGAGAGACTGAAGTTTCCACTGTACAATCTTGGCTGAGAGAAATGTCTTTAAGCGTTACGTTGGAAAAACTAACCTATATTTTGAGGGGTAAAGCTCAACATTTTTTTTTTTTTAATTTATTTATTTATTTCGGTCACAGTGCAATTTCACACCAATGAAACAAAGAAAACAATTACATCCTAGCAAAGGACCGAAATGAAGCAAACGCTTATTACGCCGACCCTTTTTTTTTTTTTTTTTTATATCATCATAAAAGCAAAAAGACATAATTAAATACTAAGTAATCCATCATAATTGTTACATAACATAATAACACATAACACATCATAACACATAACATAAAACATAATCATAACACATAACATAATCATAACACATCATAATTGTTTACTTTGTATATAAGCTTGAATTTAACCATCAAGACTTGCATATTTTTTTAGTAATAATACTTAAATTTCTTTTTTAAACAGAAAAGATTTAAATACAATTTAAGTTCATCATCACAATTATTCCAAAGATCCACACCTTTAATAGAAATACAGAATTTTTTAACATTTGTTCTAAATTTATTTTTAATGAACACATCATTTCCTTTTAGTTCGTATGGACTTTTCCTAATATTAAACATTTTGCAGAGAGTTTGACATCACGTTTTTTTTATCTTAAACATGTAAATTTTAAAGTGTGTAATTCCACTAAATCATAGAACTTTAATGTTTTTAAATGTATAAATAGATTATTGGTTGGTTGATTATAAGATGAGAATGTTATTGCTTGTATTGCTTTTTTTTGTAAAATATGAATTGGTTTTGTACGTATTTCCCCAAATCTTGATACAATAAGTTTTATATGGAAGTACTAATGTATTATATAACATAAACAAACTTTTTTTATTTAGGACAAATCTGAATTTATAAATGATTGCTATTACTTTAGACAGTTTATTTTTTGTATAATTTATTTTGAAGAGGTCTGGGCACCCTTTTTGAGATTCCTCAGACCAAAGTGACTTAAAATTAATAAAAACTTTTTCTGAGGAAAAGGAAGAGAGTCTCTTTCTTCTTCTTTTTTTTGTGTATATATTTTTTGAAAAAAAATGGACTTGAACGGCTGGACTACGGTCCACTATGGACGGCGAGGAAGATGGAACCGGGTGCCACGGACGGATGGATCTGGTGGTTTGAGGAGGGCCCGTGCACCACCTGCCCCCTGGAGGGGACAGGTCCCTAACCCTAACCCTAACCCTACATACTGCAAGTGTCTTTATTGGTTAAACCAGAAGATATTAATAAATGTAGCAGAAAATTTAACAGCAGAGATAACCGGCTCCTTCTCCTAAACACTAGGTTGTAGATGCACAAAAAAGGTACTATTGAAACCGGGCTGGTCACAAATGGGGGGGTACGCAAAGTTTCAACACCGGGAAAGCCTCCTGCTCAAAGTGCCCGAATCGGGCATCGTGGCAAAGTGTCCCTTACCTAACCCTAACCCTAACCCTAACCCTAACCCTAAACCTTTTCTCTTTAGTATGCCTAAACCTAACCAAACTATATAAACATACCTAAACTTAACCATAGATTTAATTATATCTGATTCAGTCACAACTAATTGAATATCTTAAACATTCCCCCTAAATGTTCCTAAACTTAATCACCTTAATTAAACATCATCCTACCTAGACACAAACATTTTTTTTTCTCTCTCTCTCTCTTTTTCTCTCTCTCTCCCCCTCAACCTTTTTTTCCCCTTTTTCCTCTTTATTTCCTTCCTCTCCCTCTCTCAATCTATCTTCTATTTCTCGGTGGATGGTTCTGGTAATGCTAATCCAAGCACAGACCGAAGGGATCTTATTGGGTCTCTCCATTACGGTCGCCGGACCATAATCCACCACTCCTTCACACTTGTGACTGTTCCGTTCCTTTTAACAAAGCACGGTTCCGACTGAGCGCTGGATTTAGTTTTGTTATTGGTTCTGGTTCACCACAAAGTCTTTGAATGGGTTAAAATCGGTTGCCAAAACCCAAAAAAATTCTCTCTCTCTCTGTCTCTCTCTTTCTCTGTCTTTTTCTCTCTCTCCTTTATTTTTCACACTTGTGACTGATCTGTTCCTGATAATAAAGCACGGTTCCGACTGAGCGCTAAAGTTAGCTTTGTTACTGGTTCTGGATCACCACAAAGTCTTTGAATGGGTCACAGTCGGCTACCGGAACATTAGGCGACATGCGTCGGCCAGTGCCTCCCACACTTCGATAACCTATACCAAACTATACGGCTGGTGATTCTGTGTAGGGGTTATCGTCGATATAGCAATCTTACCTAACCCTTTAAGTTGTATATAAAATGTGTGTTTGTGTGAGTGTGTGTATAAAAGTCTGTGGGGTTTAAGTTGCTTATATAAAATGTGTGTGTTTGTGTGTGTGTGTGTATAAAAGTCTGTGGGGTTTAAGTTGCTTATATAAAATGTGTGTGTTTGTGTGTGTGTGTGTATAAAAGTCTGTGGGGTTTAAGTTGCTTATATAAAATGTGTGTGTGTGTGTATAAAAGTCTGTGGGGTTTAAGTTGCTTATATAAAATGTGTGTGTGTGTGTGTGTATAAAAGTCTGTGGGGTTTAAGTTGCATATATAAAATGTGTGTGTGTGTGTGTGTGTATAAAAGTCTGTGGGGTTTACGTTGCTTATATAAAATGTGTGTGTGTGTATAAAAGTCTGTAGGTTTAAGTTGCTTATATAAAATGTGTGTGTGTGTGTATAAAAGTCTGTGGGGTTTAAGTTGCATGTATAAAATGTGTGTGTGTGTGTGTGTGTGTGTATAAAAGTCTGTGGGGTTTACGTTGCTTATATAAAATGTGTGTGTGTGTATAAAAGTTGCTTATATAAGATATGTGTGTGTGTGTGTGTGTGTGTGTGTGTGTGTGTGTGTGTGTGTGTGTGTGAATAAAAGTCCGTGGGGTTTAAGTTGTATATATAAAATATGTATGTTTGTGTGTCTGTGTGTGTGTATAAAAGTCCGTGGCGTTTAAGTTGCATATATAAAATGTGTGTGTGTATAAAAGTCTGTGGGGTTTAAGTTGTATATATAAATATGTGTGTGTGTTTGTGTGTGTGTGTGTGTGTGTGTGTGTGTGTGTGTGTGTGTGTGTGTGTGTGTGTGTGTGTGTGTGTAAAAGTCTGTGGGGTTTAAGTTGCTTATATAAAATGTGTGTGTTTGTGTGTGTGTGTGTATAAAAGTCTGTGGGGTTTACGTTGCTTATATAAAATGTGTGTGTGTGTATAAAAGTCTGTAGGTTTAAGTTGCTTATATAAAATGTGTGTGTGTGTGTATAAAAGTCTGTGGGGTTTAAGTTGCATGTATAAAATGTGTGTGTGTGTGTGTATAAAAGTCTGTGGGGTTTACGTTGCTTATATAAAATGTGTGTGTATAAAAGTCTGTGGGGTTTAAGTTGCTTATATAAGATATGTGTGTGTGTGTGTGTGTGTGTGTGTGTGTGTGTGTGTGTGTGTGTGTGTGTGTGTGTGTGTGTGTGTGTGTGTGTGTGTGT
The DNA here is from genome assembly GCA_902685375.1 of Neostethus bicornis. Classification (NCBI taxonomy): domain Eukaryota; kingdom Metazoa; phylum Chordata; class Actinopteri; order Atheriniformes; family Phallostethidae; genus Neostethus; species Neostethus bicornis. The sequence continues at coordinate 90,366 of CACRXE010000060.1, read as the reverse complement.
GTGTGTGTGTGTGTGTGTGAATAAAAGTCCGTGGGGTTTAAGTTGTACATATAAAATATGTATGTTTGTGTGTCTGTGTGTGTGTATAAAAGTCCGTGGCGTTTAAGTTGCATATATAAAATGTGTGTGTGTATAAAAGTCTGTGGGGTTTAAGTTGTATATATAAATATGTGTGTGTGTTTGTGTGTGTGTGTGTGTGTGTGTGTGTGTGTGTGTGTGTGTGTGTGTGTGTGTGTGTGTGTGTGTGTGTGTGTGTGTGTGAATAAAAGTTCGTGGGGTTTAAGTTGTATATATAAAATATGTGTGTGTATATAAAAAATTCTGTGGGGTTTAAGTTGTATATATATAATGTGTGTGTGTGTGTGTGTGTGTGTGTGTGTGTGTGTGTGTGTGTGAGAGAGAGAGAGTTAGAAAGACAAACTGGCTGTGTGTTTTTACAGGGGAGCGGGACAGGAAGTTCCTGCATCATCCAGCAGTTTAAAGGTAGAAAAATGATGGTAAGAAGAGTGGTGTGTGTGTGTCTGAGAGAGAGAGAGAAAGAAAGAAAGAGAGAGACTGTGTGTGAGAGAGAGAGAGACTGTGTGTGTGTGCGAGTGTAACCGTGAGAGAGAAGGGGAGGGAGAGAGAGAGAGCGAGAGACTGTGTGTGTGAGAGAGAGAGAGACTATATGATAGATAGAGAAAGACTATATGATAGAGAGAGAGACTGTGTGTGTGCGTGTCACCATGAGAGAGAGGGGGACAGAGCGAGAGAGAGAGAGAGCGAGAGACTGAGAGACTGTGTGTGTGAGAAACAGAGAGAGAGACTGTGTGTGAGAGAGAGAGACTATATGAGAGAGAGAGACTGTGTGTGCGTGTCACCGTGAGAGAGAGGGAGAGAGCAAGAGACTGTGTGTGTGAGAGAGAGAGAGACTATATGATAGAGAGAGAAAGACTATATGATAGAGAGAGAGACTGTGTGTGTGCGTGTCACCGTGAGAGAGAGGGGGACAGAGCGAGAGAGAGAGAGAGCGAGAGACTGAGAGACTGTGTGTGTGAGAAACAGAGAGAGAGACTGTGTGTGAGAGAGAGAGACTATATGAGAGAGAGAGACTGTGTGTGCGTGTCACCGTGAGAGAGAGGGAGAGAGCAAGAGACTGTGTGTGTGAGAGAGAGAGAGACTATATGATAGAGAGAGAAAGACTATATGATAGAGAGAGAGACTGTGTGTGTGCGTGTCACCGTGAGAGAGAGGGGGACAGAGCGAGAGAGAGAGAGAGCGAGAGACTGAGAGACTGTGTGTGTGAGAAACAGAGAGAGAGACTGTGTGTGAGAGAGAGAGACTATATGAGAGAGAGAGACTGTGTGTGCGTGTCACCGTGAGAGAGAGGGAGAGAGCAAGAGACTGTGTGTGTGAGAAAGAGAGACTGTGTGTGTGTGTGTGTGTGTGTAAGCATGTGTCTACAAAAATATGCTGAAAATAAAGCTTCTTGTAGAATGGCTGCTCAATATGTCGTCTCGGTAAATAATGTGGAATCACATTATTTAGAGAGTGTGTGAGAGAGAGTGTGTGAGAGAGAGTGTGTGTGTGAGAGAGAGAGAGCGATAGATAGATAGAGAGGGAGAGAGACTGTGTGAGTGAGAAAGGGGGAGAGAGACTGTGTGTGTGTGAGAAAGGGGGAGAGAGACTGTGTGTGTGTGAGAAAGGGGGAGAGAGACTGTGTGTGTGTGAGAAAGGGGGAGAGAGACTGTGTGTGTGTGAGAAAGGGGGAGAGAGACTGTGTGTGTTTGAGAAAGGGGGAGAGAGACTGTGTGTGTGTGAGAAAGGGGGAGAGAGACTGTGTGTGTGTGAGACAGAGAAAGAGAGACTGTGTGTGTGTAACCTTGAGTATGTGTGAGAGAGAGAGAGAGAGAGAGAGAGAGGGACTGTGTGTGTATCCTTGCGTGTGTGTGTGTGAGAGAGAGCGAGAGAGAGAGAGAGACTGTGTGTGTGTATCCTTGTGTGTGTGTGAGAGAGAGAGAGAGAGAGAGAGAGAGACTGTGTGTGTGTATCCTTGAGTATGTGTGAGAGAGACAGAGAGAGAGAGACGGTCTGTGTGTGTGTGTAACCTTGAGTATGTGTGAGAGAGAGACTGTGTGTGTGTAACCTTGAGTATGTGTGAGAGAGGCTGTGTGTGTGTGTATCCTTGAGTGTGTGTGTGAGAGAGAGAGACTCTGTATGAGTAAGTGTGTGTGTGTCTGTCTTTCTGTCTGTATTTGTGTTTGTGTCTGTATATGTGTGTGACGTTCTATTTCTGCTAACACACACTTAGCACTATGGACAGAAAAATGCAGAAAAGACACCCTCTTGTGGCCAGAGAACATACTGCAAGTGTCTTTATTGGTTAAACCAGAAGATATTAATAAATGTAGCAGAAAATTTAACAGCATAGCAAACCGGCTGCTTCTCCTAAACACTAGGTTGTAGATGCACAAAACAGGTACTATTGAAACCGTGGTGGTCACAAATGGGGGGCTACGCAAAGTTTCAACACCGGGAAAGCCTCCTGCTCAAAGTGCCCGAATCGGGCATCGTGGCAAAGTGTCCCTTACCCTAACCCTACCCTAACCCTAACCCTAACTGGTGGTTTGAGGATGGCCCGTGCACCACCTGCCCCCTGGAGGGGACAGGTCCCTAACCCTCTCCCTAACCCTAACCCTTTTTCATCTTTATTTCCTTCCTCTCCCTCTCTCAATCTATCTTCCATTTCTCGGTGGATGGTTCTGGTAATGCTAATCCAAGCACAGACCGGAGGGATCTTATTGGGTCTCTCCATTACGGTCGCCGGACCATAATCCACCACTCCTTCACACGTGTGACTGTTCCGTTCCTTTTAACAAAGCACGGTTCCGACTGAGCGCTAAAGTTAGCTTTGTTACTGGTTCTGGATCACCACAAAGTCTTTGAATGCGTCACAGTCGGCTACCGGAACATCAGGCGATATGCGTCGGCCAGTGCCTCCCACACTTCGATAACCTATACCAAACTATACGGCTGGTGATTCTGTGTAGGGGTTATCGTCGATATAGCAATTCTCACCTAACCCTAACTCTTTGAAGCTAAGACCATTGGCTATCTTTATATGCCAATCATTTATATTAAAGTGACATCATTAGCCACCTAGTAGCTACAAGCTAACGCCGCTGTTAGCTGAAGGAGGAGCGCTTGTTTCATTCAAAGTCATCTAACAAACAAACCTATGATCGGAAAATCTTGCGAACAATCTCATTTTGTTGCTAACTTTGTGAAGAAAATAAAAACACCCAGGAAGTTATAAATACAACGTGGCAGTTTCTATGGAGATAGAAATGGGACTACTGCGTTTTACCATTAATTTCTCTCAGAAAAAAGTCATGTTTTCTGGAGTATTTATACAAATTGGATTACTTTTGAGAAAATACGATTTCATATAGTTATTCGGTGGATTATTATGGACAAAATGAGACCAATTACCTAAACATCGAAGCCATCTGAGTCCATTACAACTGGATCATTGGTAAGAAATGTTCTCCACACAGTTTGATTTTTTGCACATAGTTATTTCTTCTTGAAACTAGTTGAAAACATAAGAATGGATGCTATGATTGTTTTCTTGAAAGTCTTAGCTTTAAAATGAGGTATAACTTACTGGATGTTCAAAACACAAAATGGTCCGGCAGCGGGCTGGTGGCTGTTAAGAGGTTAGTGAAAAAGCTATAATTAGAGGCCAAGTCAGCCATCTTGCAAAGGATTTTATTTAAGACACAAACTTCAAACTTTACAGAAAATCATCAACAAGCAAAAAGCTGAGTGTGTTTACAGATCTCTAGTTAGAAAAATGAGAAAATGCGCTTAAGAAGAATGATTGGAATTTCTTTTTAACATCATCAGCGTCCGTCACATCCAATCAGGGAGTCTGACATCATACATCAGTAACATGTTTCTTATTCTCCAACATGGGATGAACATTTCCTCTCACAGTTAGAAGATTTGTTGGTTATACTTCATTGTGAGAAGTGTGATTCAGCTGCATGTTTAGCTTCAGAAACATTAGCCAGATTGGTCTGTTCAAACAGCCCAATGATATACAGTAAATGAGCCTGTGCTTGGTTTTCTGTCTCTCTTAGTGACAGAGACAGAAGGGTGGTGACCTGTCCACTGTATACCCTGCCTCTCAGCTGCTAGCTAGCTGCTACGATTCCCTGTACCCCATTAAAGATGAGGATATTTTAAAGGTAGTAGATGATTCATTGTATCTCTTGCTCTTGCTCAGCTAAACATGACATCACACAGGATGGATTATGATCTAAATATTCTTCTAGAGGATTCTTCTGTTGTAATCAAATTGTTTTTTGATACTTCACGTTGTTATGTAAACATGATCAAATGTAAGTTAAAGGTCGTTAAGAAAAGCGAACTGCCCTCCAAGTCTTAAAGAAAATGCTGCCAGCTAAAGTCTAATCCAACCCAGACAATACATTTTATAAATACAAATAAATATATTTATAAATAATAATAAAAGAAAGGCTTTCCACGAATCATCATGCTAAAACTTTTCAGAGGTTGCTTCAATCTATTAAAACCATTCCAAAACACTCCTACCGCATACTGAAAGTTCTTACTATTCTGGATATAGATGCCATTGGGATTAGCTCGGAGGCAGTTTGTTACAGTAGACACAGCCTTATACCAAAAGGGTCCGAGGAATGCTTCGGCACAGTTAATTTTCAAGCTACTGTGGATTTTGTCATATGTGGTGAAATAACCATACTGATGATGTTCCAGGGCATCTCCTGCAGAAACAATAAAAGACAGACCTGAATGTTGGACTCGAGATAAATTGTTTGTACAAAAACTGATTATCTGGCGGATTTATTCTGTTGTGCAAAAGGACATTTTGAAGAAACTCTGAGGTTTGTTACTAAGAGGGTCAGTAGCAACACCATTGGACCATGAATAAGATGATTCACTGGAGCTGTCAAATATCGTTCCATTCCAGCTCTATTCTACTAAGCTGGTGTTTCCATTCTGTTCCACCAAGCTTCTGTTCCAGCACTGTTCCGCCATGCTGTTGTTCTGCCAAACGACTGTCCAAGCACCACCTCACCCAACTCAGCACCACCTCGCAAGAGCTCTTTGAAGCTCTCTCTTGGATTGCTTGGAGCTACAAGACACATGCATTTCCCCAACAGGGGATTAATAAAATATCTGAATCTGAAACACCTTGTAGCAAACACCTCCGAGCAGGGTCAGGAGTGGTGTTTGAACACATCACGGCTGTGTGTGTATCAAGTTTAATCACTTTTCATCCAGTCTGACAGGTTGAATGATCATTCTTTTTACTGTACTACTGTTTAGTACATTAATGTACTATGTACTTTTATTATTTAATAATATTTCCAAGACTTCCAGCAGATGAGCTGTGAGTTTTACTGTTAAAGTTTAGGCTAAACGAGTTCCAAGCCAGCAGTAGCTTTATATTTTGCTAATATTCAGATGGATTGTTTTCTATTTGTCGTTCTGGATTGTTACAGACAACAGAAATCTGAGAAAACTAATCCGTCAAAACGTTGAGTTGTTTCTTTTTTATTGTTGCAAATATATTTTTTTAATAACAATAATGTGGCTCCAAGATGGTGATTTCTTTCAACAGCCACATAGTTATGTACATATAAAACCTTTGGAAAAGATTGTTTTGACTAGTTTTTAAAAATATTTTCTTCAGTATGTGACAACTAAACTTTCTTCCAGCAAAAACAAATAAGGATCACACAGTGTCTTTGTTTTGCCTTTATTTCAATAAGTAATAAACATGGAGTCTACACAGTTTTATGTTCAGTTAAAACCGTACTTCATTCTCGAAGTTGAAAAGCATTTTATGGTCTGATTGTTTTAATTTTTTTTTATGGAAACTGGATCCTAATGTCTCTGCAGGCTTTAAAGGTTGAAAAGACAAGAGGTGAAGGGATAATCTAAGTCACGCTTTCCAAACCACTGACAGTCTGAAGAAAGTGGTAGCATCACAGTGGAAGTGACATTCCTTACCTATTCCTTTTCCGCTGAATCCCCTCACGAACATTTCGTAAAATTCTTTCTCTGGTCCAACTCTGAATTGAGGATACCTGGCATGTCCTCTACGCCCCTTTAAGTCCTCCATTTCAACTCGCAGTTCATACCATCGAGGCCCACCTGTGAGCAAATAAATGTTCTCCAAACCTGCTCACAGTCACAAAAAAAAAACAAAAAAACAACAACAACAATGATTAACGTTCTCGTTCTCATTTTTGCCACACTAGGATGATTCAGCTAGGGACTACCCTGCAAAGCATCTTTCACACTTCTGTCCTGCAAGAAATGATTAATTCGATCACAGACAACCTGCTCTTTACTAATCCTGGGAGATCAAATACAAGTTGTTTACAGTAAGAATAAAGTGTCTTAATCTCTTCATGAGAGGGCATTTCTCACCCAGCCAGTACTCTCCAACAGAATCCCCAAAACCTTGCTTGTATTGAGACCAAGGTCGGTAGAAGTTCTGTGAGCCGTCCATCCTCCTCTGAATCACCTGCAAACACAAGAGGTAGATCAACTTAACTGACACGCCGTCAGACTTCCTGAACAAATGGAGTAAAACATCCTAGTTCTGCTGCTGAGCCACAAGTTTATCCTGACGCTGCTTTCACAATGATAGGGGAATATAAATATAACCTAGGTGTAACAGAGACCAGCCTCACCGTCCAGCCCCCCCCATCTGTCTCCATGTCACAGTAAACCTGTAGATAAAAACACACATTTTAACACTTCCAAAAGTTTTACATAATAACATCAGGAACACCTGACAGGCGAGGAATACCCTGGCGCCAGATTTGCAACCCCGAGGATAGATAGTGTAATGCCCACTGGGAAGACTTCGATCCTTTGAGTGCATCTCTGTACAGTCTCTGAAAAGTCTGTTTTCGTTTAACAATTTAGCCCGTGAAGTAAATGAAACTGCATGCATGAAGAGGAGAAGAAGGACGGATGGCACCTGAAAGATGGAATGAATTTACATTACATTCATGTAGTAGAGTCTGCAATACGCTTAATAAGATTAAGTTAAAGTTTCCTACAGAGAAATTTAAAGCAGTGGAACCATACTGTGGCGGTTCATTTGCTCGTCTTGAATGTACTTTGACTTCTACCTCAAATAATTTAAGCGACAGTCTGACTCTTATGAACACTCAGTCTTTTTGTAGTTGTATTCCAGACCTAGAAAATTAACTTTGTCCATCCTAAAGATTCAAACCTCAAACCTTTGTCTTTTTGTGTCCTTCCTGTGTTTGTGACTTGAGTGTTTAACAGATTTGGAAATGTGAACACCTACAAAACCGGAGTCACTGTTTAATTTCTTCTAGCTTTTCTGGCCTTTTAAATCTGATCTCTCTTCTTTGTTATATTTTCTGTCTGAGTACAAACATAAATTTAAAACTATCATATCATGCAGGCAGTGCTGATTTAGTTTTAAACTCACCATTATTGTGGTAGCGTGAAGGCGATGTAGACCTGATGAAGAAGCTGAACTTTCAGTAAAAATTGTCGCAATTTAACTGCTACTTCTTATGCTTATCACCTTTTAAAGTTGCAGAAGGCGAAGAAGCAACGCCACAACTGTCCAATCACGCTCCAGCTTTGTATCATCAGGATTCAACTCTTCCAGTAAAATTTGACTTCTAAAAATACCATGCTGGGTACAAGTCGTGCTGAAAATTACGACCTGCAGTCCCAAAACTGCAGTCTGACACAAAAAAACAAGTTTAAAGTTTATTTGCAATTCCATAAAATGTGGAAAATAAGAAAACAAAAAAGAGTCACTGTAGTCGACAAATGAATCATTTGATTAGTTTTACAGTGTTTCGGTTCTTACCCATGTCTAACGGGCGCATTGAGTCTCACAGAGTTTTCATTTCCTTAGAGACGTAAAATAAACTTTTATTTTTCTCTAAGATCTGTTTGCAGGTCAAATTTGACAGAGATGTGTTTTATTTTTATTCCTGTCACTGTTTCTGTTGTGATCGCGTGCTGTTCTCCAGTACTCTTTTCACACCTGCAACTCATTCCGTTCTCACACCTGCTCTACATCTACTCCTAATCAGCTCTACTATTTATTCACCGGAAGAAACTTCGGTGAACGCTGGACTATTGTTCGCCTTGCGGTAACAATCATCGGCGTTGTATAATATATTGGTCTTTCTAATTTGTCTTAACTAATATACAACTGTTTTCCCTAGACATCCAGCCCTGCTTCTCTGTTCGCCTGCCAGCCTGCCTGCTTGTCTGCTCTGTCTGCTGAACACTGAAATTCATCTCTCCCTGACAGTCATCTCCAGTTCATCCACGTTTGCATTGAAGATGCTGGTCTTTTACTCAAAGTCTGGTGCTTGTATTCCTTTCCCTCTCGCTTAATCATGACATTTTCTGTGACTTATGTATGCCAGAGAAATTTAAATGAACTCTACTTGTATAGCGCTTTTCCACCTGTGTCGGCACTCAAAGCCCTTTACATTGTAGCTCACATTCACCCATTCATACCCACATTCATTCCTGATGGGAATGCTGCCATGCAAGGTTCAAACCACCATCAGGAGCAACTGGCGGTTCGGTGTCTTGCTCAGGGACACCTCGGCATGAACTCCTGGCGGGGGATTGAACCGGCAACCCTCCGGTTACAGGGTGTTCACCCTACGCACCAAGCCAGGCATGGGCAAACTACGGCCCACGGGCCATACAACGGTTTAATCAGGCCCACCGAACATAAAAAAATGTAAATAATCAACCCTGTTAATGTTTTTTTATTTCCCCTAAATTTTAATGTTTCATCACTGGATGACGCACTCTAGCTATGTTAGCTTTGTTTGAGGTGAAGGGTTAGCGTATTACTACGTTTGCACTTCACCCTTCGACCCAGTCTTAAAAAAGAAGTTCAGCTCTCTGAAACTAAATGACTTTTATGCTTACTCAATGAAGCTGTGTTTTCAAATCACCGGCGGAAAGCGCAGATGATGTTGGCTTTGTTCGGCTCAACCTACGTGTGTGAACAGACTTTCAGCGTCATGAAAAATCAGCAAAGCCAGCCAAAGATCCAGTTTAACCTATACCTCAGATCCATCCTGAGAATCCCCACAAAATAAAATAGACTCCAAACTTTAATGTGCTAGGTAAAAATAACATCATAACTGCTCCCATTACAATGTGTGTTTCCGGGAAGCGCACGTTGTCAAAATAAACAGTGCGCGCAGATCAAAAATAACGCGCTCCACAGACTGATTTGCTGCACCTGTTTCATCTTTTACTGGTGGCACCAGGAAACAAACTGAATTAGGAGAAGGATTACATCTGCATCTCCTACTGTTTTGGGGGGGGGAAAAAGACCATCAGAAGGAAAGCGATTGTGATATCATGAAGGATTATAGAGTTTTCAGTGCTATAAAATGAAATTTTTTTTAGTTTTCATTTTCAATGTTCAAAGACTCATTTTCAAACTCAGCGACTTTGTTGCAATGTTTTTCTTTGTTTTCATTGGAAATTAAAGCAGTTGTTTTCTGTATTTTTCCATCTACTCCTGGTCCAACCCGTTGGTCAAATGTTGGAGCTCAATGTGGCCAGCGGACCAAAAAGTTTGCCCAAACCTGCACTAAGCCATCCTTCCATACAGTTCACAAAGGTGAAAATAGTTAAGTTAGTAGGGGTTAAAATAGTTCACACAGCTGGAGGCTTTCAGTTCCGGGTCATTTCCAGGTGAGTCAGCTTTCAGTTTTGAAAGTTTTTTTCTTTCAAGTTTTTGTCTTTGTGCTGCTGTTTAATTAAGTAATTAATTAATTAACTCAGCGTTTAATTCATTGTTTTGATATATTTTTAAATTATAAATAATCTAAGTACTGTCTTTAGCTTTTAAAGCATAAAACTCGCTGTCTAACTTCCAAGCAAAATCCAGCTTGCGACTGTGTTGTTTACCTTTAGTGCTACCGATAGCATTAACATGGTTTCCTCTTCTCCTTTTTCCAGGAATGGTAAATCTAAAGCCCCTTGAACCATCGAACAATTTCGAATCGATTTCCAAAAATAGACCCAAAGATTCGAATCTATCAAGCCCACAAAGAACTCCGTCTGCAGGCTCCGGGATATAAAGAAAAATCCAGTGGAAAAAAAAGAAAGATGAATTATTAGCAACAAATCTCAAGTCATAACAAAAATATTTAGGATTCAGCAAGTTTTTCAGCTTCCTATTCGTTGCTAATATTTTTTCTCAGCTAGCATGCAGTAGTTATGTCAATACTGTATGTTCATTTAAATTTTATTCACCCAAAATATATAAAAGAATCAGAAATATTCCACTCACCTCATTTAAATCATGATGTAATGTTCAATAAAGCACAAACTGACCACACTGCGTGCTCATGTCATTAATATGAATTATTAAAGAGAACTGATGGATGTAACTTGCCTCAGACTCGTGGTCCCCAACCACCGGGCCGCGGACTGGTACCGTGCTTTGGGTCATGGGTGGAGACGGTGGCCGCGTGGTCAGAGCGTTCGCCCGCGGACCGGAAGGTCGCGGGTTCGCGTCCCACGGAGAGCACGTCTAGGGTCCTTGGAGAAGACACCTAACCCTCGCTTCTCCCACCATTGGCGCCGTTGAAGGGCAGCCTGCTGCGGTGTAAGGAGTGCAGCAAACAAATTTCCCCGGTGAGGGATGAATAGAGTAATTCATTTATTTATTTATTTTTATGTACCGGGTCGCACAGACAGAAGAATTAACTTTCATTATTTCTATTTGGTTTATTATTTGAGCCAAAGCGATGTTTTAATTTGAAAAGTCACTGGATTTTCTTACTTATATTTATCAATGACTCACCTTTGACCCACCCCATTAAATTTAAACCCGTAAACAAACAAAATGAGTAAAAAACAAAGATCTAAGGGAAGCTTCTTTGCTAAGAGAAGGTACAGAGTCACGAAGCAGACTGGACCTTAGAAACACTCTTCAGGTTTCAGGTCAAGATGGGACTGTCTGGTTGCAGCAAAACAAACTCAGAACTCCGATTGATCTGGTCTTACTGGTTGTAGCCTAACTGGTATTTTAATTCACTTTGTTTTTGTGATATATATTATTTTGAAGGTATGTTTACCGTTACCAAGGCAACCAGAGTGCGTTCGAGCAGAGAGAATGTTTCCATGTTACGAAGACGCTGCTAATAAATTTTCTTGTGAGGACAAAGTGGATTTAAGGTTATTTACTTAAAAAACCCATTTTTTTCAGGCTGGTTTAAGTTAGTTTTTCTGCTACACCTTTAGATCGCTCTGTGGAAATATTATCAGACACGTCATACATTTTTATTTAAGTATAATATTTTTTCACCGTGTTTGGCTTCAGTCTGCTTCTTTTCTGATCCACAACCTTTCCTACTTTGGAAAAGACTTGCCCTGTTCAAATCACCCGCGAGCTACTCGGCACGTGACCTTAGGTTTCGAGCAGCAACCGAGCTCAGATCATGTGATATATAAGATATGCTTGCTCTGATCGAAGCAATGCTCGCGAGACTTTTTTTTTTCATTCTCTTCGACACTACTCGAGTAGAGCCGCTCGAGCTGGCCATCCCTAATTTCTTCTCCTCTCCCCTGCTCTATGTGCCATTGTTTAGTGAGGATCCTGGCTCCTTTAGTGAGGATAGCGACAGGTGTGTAAAGTGTAGCCTTGTCTTAGATTTGGAAGCCAGGTTAGAAGAGTTACAAGCACAGCTGCGCAAAAAAGAAGCTAAGGTAACTTGCCAGGCTGTTACTGGGAGTGCCAGGCATGCCCAGCTGGCTTCTACCCCAGTACCTCCCCTGCAGCCGGGGAATGCACAGGATAGGTTTGTACCAGTGAAAAAGTGTTTGCTGGACCCACTACCTTAGAGCACTCAAGGCTCCACATAACAAATAGGTTCTTTCCCCTCAGCAACGCACCCGCTGAACCGTCAAGTCTGGTCATTGGCTCTTCTATAGTCAGACATGTGGAGCTCCCAGCGGCGACAGTCAGGTGTTGTCCAGGGGCCAGAGTTGATAACATCAAGGGAAACCTTAGGATGTTAGCCAGGAGCAAGTCTAGAATCCGTCGAGTCGTGATCCACGCGGGTGGTAACGACGCCAGACGGAGACAGTCACAGGTTCTCAAATCAAACGTAGAGTCGGTGTGTAAATTAGCTAAGTCGATGTCACACACTGTAATTTTCTCTGGTCCCCTGCCGAACTTAGTCAATGATGAAATGTATAGTCGCTTTTCATCATTCAACCGCTGGTTAGCTAGATGGTGCCCAGAGAACGGCATTGGTTTTATAGATAACTGGAGTGCGTTCTGGGGGAAGCCTGGTTTCATGCAGAGAGATGGTATCCATCCCACTTTGGAAGGTGCCGCTCTTCTTTGTAGGAACATTCGTGACAGCCTTAGTCGTTCAACCTGACAATCCAGAGACGAGACCCGGGCACAGAGCAGTAGTCAACCGTAGTAGACAACCCTCCTCTGATCCGTCTGCACTGGTGCAAACCCAACACAGGCTTAGTTTAGCAGGGCCTAGCTTTAGCTTAGACACAGAAAGACAATTGAAAGGATTGAGACCCAGAAACTTAAAAGTGATAACTACTAACAGTCTCAGTAACACTGAGCTGAGTAATGATATGATTAAATGTGGTCTACTGAACATCAGATCTATTTCTTCAAAGTTACTCCTAGTCAACAAACAAGTTAGTGATAACAAACTTAGTCTACTAGCACTAACTGAAACTTGGCTACGACATGATGACTATATAAGGCTAAATGAAGCAACGCCTCCAAATCACAAAAACTACCTAAAATCCAGAAGCTCAGGCTTCCTGTTCCGGATCATTTCCGGGTGAGTCACTTTCAGCTTGAAAAAGTTCTGTTGTCCTTTTGCTGCTGTTAACTCAGCATTTAATTCATTGATTTGATCTGGTTTTAGATTATAAATAATCTAAGTACTGTCTTTAGTTTTCCAACCATAAAACTCGCTTTTTAACCCTTTGTTGACTTTGTTGTTTACCTTTAGCGCTACCGTTAGCATTAGCATGGCTTCCTCCTCTGCTTCTTCTGCTTCTTCTCCTCTCTCCTGCTCCATGTGCCATATGTTTAGTGAGGATCCTGGCTCCTTTAGTGAGGATAGTGACAGGTGTGTAAAGTGTAGCCTTGTCTTAGATTTGGAAGCCAGGTTAGAAGAGTTAGAAACGCGGCTGCGCACGAAAGATGCTAAGGTAGCTAGCCAGGCTGTTACTAGGAGTGCCAGCCGTGCTCAGTTAGCTTCTATCCCAGCACCTCCCCTGCAGCCGGGGAATGCACAGGATGGGTTTGTACCGGTGAAGAATAAGAAGCGTTTTTCTGAACGCACTACCTTAGAGCACCCAAGGCTCCACATGTCAAATAGGTTCTCTCCCCTCAGCGACGCACCCGCTGAACCAACAACTCTGGTTATTGGCTCCTCTACAGTCAGACATGTGGAGCTCCCAGCGGCGACAGTCAGGTGTTATCCGGGGGCCAGACTTGATAACATCGAGGGAAACCTTAGGATGTTAGCCCAGAGTAAGTCTAGATTCCGTCGAGTCATGATCCACGCGGGTGGTAACGACGCCAGACGGAGACAGTCAGAGGTTCTCAAATCAAACATAGAGTCGGTGTGTAAATTAGTTAAGTCGATGTCACACACTGTAATTTTCTCTGGTCCCCTGCCGAACTTAGTCAATGATAAAATGTATAGTCGCTTTTCATCATTCAACCGCTGGTTAGCTAGATGGTGCCCAGAAAACGGCATTGGTTTTATAGATAACTGGAGTGCGTTCTGGGGGAAGCCTGGTCTCATGCGGAGAGATGGTATCCATCCCACTTTGGAAGGTGCCGCTCTTCTTTCTGGGAACATTCGAGACAGCCTTAGTCGTTCAACTTGACAATCCAGAGACGAGACCCAGGCACAGAGCTGTAGTTTAAAACTCTCCTCTGAGCTTCCTTCTGCGCTGGTGCAAACCCAACACAGGCTTAGTTCAGCAGGACCTAGCTTTAGCTTATACACAGAAAGACAAGTGAAAGGAGTGAGAACCAGAAACTTAAAAGTGATAACCACCAACAGTCTCAGTAACAATGAGCAGAATTATGATATAGTTAAATGTGGCCTATTGAACATCAGATCAATTTCTTCAAATCCCTTCTAGTCAATGAACTAGTTAGTGATAACAAACTTAGTCTACTAGCGCTGACTGAAACTTGGCTACGACGAGATGACTATGTAAGGCTAAATGAAGCAACGCCTCCAAGTCACAATAGCTACCTAAAATCCAGAAGCTCTGGGAAAGGTGGTGGTTTAGCAGTAATATCACAGTCTGGCTTACTTCTTACCCCTAAAATAAAATACACATATAATTCCTTTGAAAGTATCGTACTATCTATTAACCAGCAAAACCGGAAAAAACAAAAAGCAATTTTATTTATAATTGTCTACCGTCCGCCAGGACCTTATTCCGAATTTTTAACCAAGTTCTCTGATTTTCTGTCCAGTGTAGTTTTAGATTCTGATAAAATAGTAATAGTAGGAGATTTTAATATTCACGTTGATGACTCTGGCGACTGCTTAGGAAATGCTTTCACTGCTTTACTAGATCATGTTGGTTTCACACAAAATGTAAATGAACCTACTCACTGTCACAAACACACCTTGGACCTAGTTTTAACCTATGGTGTAGAGATTAGTCAGCTTAGCGTCTTTCCTCATAACCCTGTACTTTCAGACCATTTTCTAATTACGTTTCAGTTTTTATTAAAAAATGTGTCCGCCCCAATGAAAAAAACACAACTTAGAAGAACGTTATCTGAGCGATCTGTGTCTGAGTTTAAATGTCAAATTCAGCCAATACTTAGTACCATATTAAATGAATTTACTGACAATACCTCTTGCAGCTCTAGTCGCAGTATTCATGACCAGCATGTCTAAAGTGCTTTCCAAAGTCTTAGGGACTCACTAGATTCTGTCGCGCCTTTAAATTCCAAAGTTATTAGGCGGAACCGAGTGCCACCTTGCTTTAACTCTGATACACGCTCTCTTGAACAAGAAACCCGTAAGCTAGAAAAAGAATGGCGGCGTTCTGGATCAGAGCAATCTCGGAACGCCTGGAAACGTAGCCTCCTAGATAATAAAAAAATCTTTGCGTAAAGCTAAAAACCAGTACTATTCAACTTTAATAGCGGAGAATGAAAATAATCCCAGATTTCTTTTTAGCACTATAGCCAGGCTGACCAGTAGTCACAACACAATAGAGCAGGGGTCACCAACTTCTTTGGTACAGAGGGCTACTTCGAGGGCACTGAGTGATGCAAAGGGCACCACTACATTTGCAGCCATTAAAACAAATCATCACGTCTGTTACACTTAGTAACACATCTGTAACAGTGTTTCAATATATTAAAATTTATCTTTGCCATGGTACTAACATTACCATGGCAAAGTAATGCCATGGTATTCGGGGATGTAAGTTGACACTGCAACTCTGAGTGACTCTTGCAGATGTGCATCAGTGAGGCGGGTTCTTTGTTTATTCTTAATGAAGTTCATGTCAGAAAAGGCTGATTCACACAGATAGGTTGAACCAAACATGCTGGCAACCTTCATGGCTGCTGTGCATACACCACTGTACTTTTCAGTGTCTGCAAGGCACCAAAAGTTCGATTGCGGCCTGGTTGGCTTTGAGGTGGAGGTCATTTTGCAATGTTACAATTTCAATCTCCACCTGTCCAACATCCAAGTTGAATGTTGCACTTAGTTTCTCAGCAATGCATGTTGCACTTGCATGAAAGGATTGGTAATAAATGACACACATGGCTCAAGCTAATCAAAGTCACAAAACCTGTTCTCAAACTCTTGCCCAAGTCTGTTTATGACTTGAGAGTACTTTTCTGCAGCTTTGTCAAAAGTCTCAGATGCAGAAGCATTGTCTTTCAGCACTGACTGTACAGAGGGAAAGTGCAGCACCTTTTTCTCTGTAAATTCATGGAGAAAATGCTCATCTTGGCTTTAAATGCATTCACAGAGCTTATCATGTCAGCAACAGTCTTACCTTTGCCCTGCAGCTCACAGTTCAAAAGTTTAGTTTCCCAGTGACGTCAGTTAAAAATGCTAGGTCAAGTATCCACTCAGTGTCCTCCAGCAGAGAGGTGTCTTTACCTTTGGACTGCAGGAACTCTCTCCTCGCCATCTGAAAACGCCTTCTTCTTTTTTATCAAAAAATGTGTAGCTCTAAATACTGCGGTCAAGTGAGCCGCGGTTCACTCCGCCGCGATTCACGTGCGCGCGACCTAAATGTCTTTTTCACAGGTAGTCAACTTTGAGGAGCGATAAAATCACTTTTATCCATTTTGCCTGTAAAAAAGACATTTAAACGGGCGCGCACACATGAATCGCAGCGGAGTGAACCGCGGCTCACTTGACCGCGGTCTCTAAATGAGGCTTCAGTTGCTTTTTCAGAATTTTTTACCGGCCTCGTAAAAAAAGACTGCTGTTTGGCCAAAGCTGCCTTTAACTCACGGACTTTTTCCGTCCATACCGTGCTGCCAGGTGGGTAGTTAGCATGGTAGCTTTTGTGACATGAATTGAAATGTCTCTCCGCGTTGTGCCGCTTAGTCGTCGCCACAGTTGCACCGCAGATGAGACAAACACAGTTTTCTTTTACGTTGGTATTTGTATTTGTATTTTGTATTTATTTGGATCTCCATTAGCTGTGTAAAAACAGCTATTCTTCCTGGAGTCATACAGTAATCACAAATAAAGAGACTTTGGCGGAAATACACATATGAAATAAAAACACAAAACAACAACACATACATTCATACACACACGCACACACACTGGACCGTATTTTTGTAGGTGCGTTCG
Source organism: Neostethus bicornis (assembly GCA_902685375.1). Taxonomy (NCBI): domain Eukaryota; kingdom Metazoa; phylum Chordata; class Actinopteri; order Atheriniformes; family Phallostethidae; genus Neostethus; species Neostethus bicornis. The sequence continues at coordinate 73,429 of CACRXE010000060.1, read as the reverse complement.
AATTTTGATCATATCAATGTCAACCCTGACACTGGCCAGTGGTTCCAGGTAGTAGGGGCTTATTTCGAACGCACCTACATTACATGATGGCAAACAGAGACCTCATCACTATGAAATTACGATGCAAACAACTGTAAGATAAGCTCAATTATGAAGTATTTGTGTGTTTTTCACATCAGACATAACCATCTGTTTAAAATACTAAAATGTGCAAAACATCAGCTAACTCTCCCACATTACTGTTCACACGCTTGTTTATCATACTCCGGGACATTCAAGGCCACTGCTGGCTGCTCGTCTTATCTCAGTAGGGAGGGGAAAAGGGGAGGGTGAGCAGAGAGTTTTAGGGCCAGCGAGCGTAAGGGCGCTCGCGCTCCTTCTCTCCTCTTTCTCAGCTGAAAAAGACAATTTATATCTCTGTTTTGTGAATTTTTATTGTTGGCTTTGATTCTGAAACTACTATCTTGAATAAAAGTCTTTTTTGGACTTAACATTTGGTGCCAAAACCCGGGACCCAAGATCTGGGCTTCGATCCGACGTGGGAGCAGGGAGGCCAAAGAATCTGTGCACAGCGTCCTCCCTTGACAGGACGGGCCAAGTCCCTGTGCCTGCGCCGGGTCGCGGTTCCAGTGACGGGTCCAACTTGGACGAGATCATCCCAACAATAAAAGGTAGGCTTGGCTGACCATTTTGAAACATAAATTTATCTATGCTTGGAGTAAACGACTCAGCATATTTGTGGCACTGGTTAGAGCAAACGGACTCACCAGTTGCAGGCACTGGTTAGAGCAAACGGACTCACCAGTTGCAGGCACTGGTTAGAGCAAACGGACTCACCAGTTGCAGGTTTTGGTTAGAGCAAACGGACTCACCAGTTGCAGGCACTGGTTAGAGCAAACGGACTCACCAGTTGCAAGCACTGGTTAGAGCAAACGGACTCACCAGTTGCAGGTTTGGTTAGAGCAAACGGACTCACCAGTTGCAGGCACTGGTTAGAGCAAACGGACTCACCAGTTGCAGGCACTGGTTAGAGCAAACGGACTCACCAGTTGTAGGTTTTGGTTAGAGCAAACGGACTCACCAGTTGTAGGTTTTGGTTAGAGCAAACGGACTCATCAGTTGTAGGTTTTGGTTAGAGCAAACGGACTCACCAGTTGCAGGCACTGGTTAGAGCAAACGGACTCACCATTTACAGATAGGTTAGAGTAAACGACTCACCTTTTGTAAAACTTTTTTTTTTTTTAGGTTAGAGTAAATGACTCACCTTTTTACAGATAGGTTAGAGTAAACGACTCACCTTTTGTAAAACATTTTTATTTGTTGTCTAGAGAGGTCAGCCAGCCTACTTGTTCACCAGAGAGAAATTTGTGGTTGAAGGAATTGTGTTTTTTTGGTTTGAAAAATGGTTCTGATTATGGATTTTGATCATCCTGATTGGAGGAAAGTTTTGTTGTTATGATGTTCATTCTGTTTATGCATTGTGAATTTCCGTGGCAAGATAGAGAAAGTTGTTAAACAAAGGAAAAAGGTTACGTTGTTTTAACTGGTTGTGCGCGTTGAGAGAGGAAAAAAAAAAAAAAAAAAGGCAAGTGGAGCACAGCGCTGCTCTGCAGGCTGTGTTTGTGTGGCTGTCTGCGCAGAGTGTGTGTGTGTGGCTCAGAGCTGCGAGAGGGAAAGAAAAAGTTAGCGTAACTGGTTGCAATTTTGAGTGTATTGCAAAGTTTAAATGGGTCAGAACCTGACCAAAGAAATAAAGAACAGCCCGGATGTTAAGTTTATGGCCAAGACCTACCCGGTAGCTCTGACTTCCTAGAAAAATGCGTCAGAAACTCTCAAGCTAAAAGAGAAGAAAGTTACAAGAAGAAATAAAAGATGTGAAAGTGTGAAAGAATCAAGCTGAGAAGAGAAAAGCAGAAATCATTCTATAATTTTAATTATTATGCTTAAATGTTGACCTTATAACCCTACAGTTCGGGCTGTAGCTCAGACCTCTTAATAGTTGAATCAGCAAAGAACCTCTTTTTGGAATAGCAGTAAGTTTTAAATGAACTAAAATAGTTTTGTAAGAAATCTAGTTATTTCCAAAATTCTTAAGATACAGGGGAACCTAAAGTTAGAACTTAGGCAGGCATAGAATAAGAAAAAGACGAAAAAGAGAAAAGTTGGGTTAGAGATCTTAGAATTGAGCAAAGAGACAAAATAATTAATTGGGAAAATTTGTGTGTCGCATCACATGCAGAAGGCTGCCAGCACGGCGCCAGTAATAATGATTACATAATAAAAAGAAGCACAGATCTGTGAGACTGGCACATCATCTTGCTGAATGACTGTCCACAGTGTTTATAAAATTGACCCTGGCCAGGTTAATTTTTGGGACTCAGAAAGCCGGTTTATGATGCCAGTTTTTGAGATCAAAAGAAGTTTGTAAAATTATTAGCTCATCAAAACCAAATTAGTGAAAATGACTAAACAGTAGTAAATGAATGAATAAACTGTAAAAGTTTGTTGTAAAAAAGAGCCTTAAATTTGGTTTAACTGTTCTGTTACAAATTTATTCTGAAATGGCTCAAAAAATGCTAGTTTTTCACTAAACTGTGTGATTGTGAAAAAGATGGATCTTTGTGTGTCTCTGTTTTTTCTGCAGCTGGGTGCGTGTGTGTCTCTGTTCCGCTGCAGCTGGGAGTGTTTGTGAGCGTGTGTGTAGGTGTGTGTGTGTAAGTGGGTGTGTAAGCCTGAATGTGTAAGACTGTGCATGAGTGTGCAAGGTTGCATGTTCTCCCCGTGTTTGCGTGGGTTTCCTCCGGGTACTCTGGTTTCCTCCCACCCTCCAAAGACATGCATGTTAGGTTGATTAGCCACTATGAAATTGTCCCTAGAAATGAGTGGGTTGTGTGGATGGTTGTATGTGTGTGGCCCCCCGACAGGCTGGCGACCTGTTCGGGGTGTACCCTGCCCTTCGCTTTAAATCAGCCGGGATGGGCTCAGGCACCCCCCACAATCCTGTTACGGGATAGACGGATGAGATGATGACTGACTGACTGACTGACTGGTTACATGATAGGATGCAGTTTGTTTGTTTGTCTTGGGTAAAGAAGGAAAAAAAAAAAAAAAAAAGGGAAAAAGTAAATGAGAGAAACAGATTAACATTGATTGTTTTTATATTTAGTAAAGATAATTTCTTTATATTTCTTTTTAAACATAATCAGATTGGAATATTGTGTTAGTTTTGAACTCAGGTTTGTCCATAATTTCACAAAACTTTTTGTCCATGCTCTGACACCTGGTGAAGGAAAGTTAGTATTGCTGTCTCTAAGATTAATGTGGTGGTAGATAAAAATGTTTTTGGATACTGAGACAGATGCTTTTTGATGAACTTGAAACATAATTTGAACAATTTTAAATTCTATCTTTTAAGATCAGAGCATTAGTTTGATCCAAAACTTCAGCCTTAGCAACAATTATGTTTTTTTTCTAATCAAATAATTTGCAGAGTTGATTTTTTCTTTGTAATTGACACCCCATATTTCAGCACAGTAACTTAAATATAGTCAAATGTGAGAATTGTACAGGATGTATAATGATTTTTACTGAGGAAATATTTTGATTTGTGCTGAACTTTGTGCAGTAAATAAATAGATTAATGAATTAATTAATTAATAGTTTAGATCTGCAGATAAGTGTTTATTGTGATAGTCAGACGTGACTACTAATTTTATGTTGTAATCATAGAGGTCTCCCCCTATGTTTCTACTCCCACCTTTGATGCCATGCTGTACTGAAGGTCTAACCTCCTCTAAAATAGTTCAGATAAGATGTTCCAACTCTCTAGTGCACCTGGCGTTCCAGATAACAGAGAGACCCAGTAGAACACAGGATCATTGTTACACTATGATGAGAAACTAAAATGTTCAGATTTTAACAATCAGCTAGTAATGTTTGCCAAACACTGCTGTTTAATATAACATTTCCATAACAAAGAACAATTAACTTTTGTGACCTTCACTCATCAGACAGATGATGTAATTTTTTAGGCTTTGTAACCTCTGCAGAGCAATCCTATCCAGACTTCTGTAGCCGCTTCAAGTCGTAATATTTGGCAGGGTCTTACAGTTAAGAGATGAGATAAAGTCAGATTCACAGGCTGACCAGGCCTTTGTGTTCAGCCACAAAAGATCATTTGGGCAGCATAAATTTGGATGTGCTGCGATGACAGAAACAGAAATAATTGAATTTAAAACTGTTTAACACACTTTGCAGAACCTCATGCAGTACTGGGAATTTGGGAATTTTTATGGGACATGAACCCCACACCTACAGATAGCCCAAGTGTGATTTTAAACTGTAACTATAGTGAGCCACGGGCTTAGCCATGTCTCAACAGGGGGGATGCTGAGAATAGTAGGGGAGGTATTTCACATTACCAAAGGTCTACACACCTACTTTAAACATTTTTGTAGAAGTTGTATCACATGTTGTAGACACAATTCGCAAGGAAATGTCAGACCACAGAGAGAAAGATGCCCAATTGGCACTTACCCGTTTGAGATCATTCACTTAGATTTCATTGAATTGAGTAGAAGTGGTCCCTACACAAACTGTTTGGTAATAGTTGATTCTTTGACCAAATGGGTCGAGCTGGTGCCATCCAACAAACTCAGCCCCTTTTGGATCTTATGTACACTGAACACTTCCCCCTGAACTCTGTTCTACAATGGACCCCAGCAGCAGATGCGGCCTTCGATGTTTTAAAACACCTCCTCACCTCGTCAGGTGTTCTAAGTCTACCAAACTACTCCATCCCCTTTGTCCAGACAGTGGATTGTAAACAGGGATTTATGACTTCCCTGCTACTCCAGCCCTACGGCTCAAAACTAAAACCGGTGGCCTATTACTCAAAGAAACTTGATCCAGTTGCTGCTGCACTCCCCCCATGTATCCAAAACGTCTGTGCTGCAGCCATGGCAGTACAAGCCTCAGCTGGGTTAGTTTTATTTAATCCCCTCACTTTCCATGTGAGTCACGCTGTTGATGTTCTCCTTCCACAAACAAAGATGTCCTTCCTGTCTCCTGCGCGCCACCTCAGAATCACAGCCATCTTTTTATCACAACCACACCTTACCATCAAACGTTGATGCACCCTCCACATTTTTGCTGCACAGTGGGCCAGAAGAGGGATGAAGACTTCTTCAGGAACACCCGTTCAACATGCTCGGTTACTCATTGAGCTCCTTTCTGCTGTGCTCATACCGCGGACTATCTCTGTTTGTAAATGTAAAGCACAAACCAAAGACACTGATCCCATTTCTTTGGGTAACGCCAAGGCTGAAGCGGCTGCTAAGGGGGCAGCCTCCGCTCCTACACAGATCCTCGCCTCCACCAGTCAACAATCACACCCCGACCCACCAACCATCATCCCCCTACAAGTACTGCGAGACATGCAGCATCATGCCCCGGCCTCTGAAACAGAACAGTGGACTACAGCCGGGGCCACCTCTAACCCCGACGGACTCTTTAAACCTTGCCTCCCCAGGAGCCTATTCTCTGCTGTAGCTAAATTGAGCCACAACGACCGACGGGGGTAGCAGTGGAAGTCCGTTTCGAAGAGGCGGGTAGCCACCAGGGGCCAGCGTCTCAAAACGGTGAAGAAATCAGCTGAACTGCGCCCTGTTTATAGTTGGCTTATTTTGTCTTTTGCCGGAGACATTTCCTGGTTGCTCTGTGTCTCCAGTTTCTCTCACAACCCATGGACAGTTTTGGGACTCCTGAAACCAGGCAACCAAATTAATTGATTAATTGGTTGATTGATCAATTCGTTCATTCATACATTTTATTTAAAAGCGCCTTTCTAGAGAACGAATGGAGAAGATTGAGGACCGGATGGCTTTGGTCTTAAGCCTTGCCCCCCAGGGTGGGGTATTTGCTGGGATTGGTGATTCTTGTTGCGCTTACATCCCTGATGACAACTCCACCATTTTGGATGCCATACAGACTATGAGGTACCTTCGCCAAGCCATGCCTCAAGACTTTGTTCCTGCTCCTGGTTGGCTTGACTGACTTTTCTCAGGCTCCTGGTCCCAATTTCTCCCGAAGGCCATCCTACCCTTCGTTGGCCTTTTAGTGTTTCTGCTCCTCTGATCCTGTTGCGTCATCCCGGTGGCAGAATGAACTGACCGCAGAATATTTCTGGCCCAGGTCTACCAATACAACCTGCTCCCCACTCAAGACTTGGATTTCCATGACCTTGCCACCACCTCTCTCTAAGCCCCTTGCCCCTATTCCAAGAATATGTGCTAGAAACCTCTGTTCTTGGGTCACTCGTTTGGACTGTTTGCACAATAGGTGCATTCTCAGGGTGCCTGGCTTCCTGACCATGACCCTGCACCGTGGTATCCCCACCAACAAGCACCTGCGGGAGTTTACCCGTTGTGGCGCCCCCGGTCAGGTTTTTCTTAAAGTCACCCTGTTGTTTTGTTTTTAATGATGATGTATCTTAAAGCTAATTTTATTGTGCTATTTCTGATGCTCAAAACTCACAACAGGGGGGAAATGTAAGATAAGCTCAATTATGAAGTATTTGTGTGTTTTTCACATCAGACATAACCATCTGTTTAAAATACTAAAATGTGCAAAACATCAGCTAACTCTCCCACATTACTGTTCACACGCTTGTTTATCATACTCCGGGACATTCAAGGCCACTGCTGGCTGCCCCTCTTATCTTAGTAAGAAGGGGAGAAGGGAAGGGTGAGCAGAGAGTTTTAGGGCCAGCGAGCGTAAGGGCGCTGGTTCTCCTTCTCTCCTCTTTCTCAGCTGAAAAAGACAATTTATATCTCTGTTTTGTGAATTTTTATTGTTGGCTTTGATTCTGAAACTACTATCTTGAATAAAAGTCTTTTTTTGGACTTAACAACAACTTTACACAATACAATAACAGGTTTAGTTAGAGAGCAGATGCCTCTTTAATAAGAATTTAAATTGTTGTTTATTATTTGAATAAATAATGTCATTTGGTAAATTGTTCCACATAGACATGGATTGGAATTTGATTGTATTATTACCATAATTAGTTTTTATTCTAGGTAATTTAAATCTGCCATCTGTAGCATGTCTCGATTCATGGCTGTGCCCATCAGAACTAAAAGACAGCTCTTGATAAAACATATTTGGTAGTTTAGACTATAACATTTCTTGTTAATTTCAGCAAAGAGGCATCACATCTCTCTCTAACCTTTAGCCATAATAGGGTATCATGCATTCATTTTACATTAGTTCTGTAAGGACATTTAAGAACACAACGAGCTGCCTTATTTTGTATTGTTTGAAGTTTCTTAATATGAGAGACAGCAGCACAAGACCAGATTTCAGAACAATAATCTAACTGTGAGAGCACAAGGGTTTTTATGACATCTCCTACCATGTTAGATGGAAGCAAATGTGAACATCTTTTAATCATTGAGAGACTCCTGCCCATCCTCTGTGCTACAGAGCTGATGTGTTTGGACCAAGACATTTTATTATCTATTTCTACACCAAGAAGTTTAGTCTCTTGTACCTGCTCAACAATTGTATCTCTCAAAGTTAGATTTAATTTGGGCTCATCCAGCAGCATATATCTCATATATCTGGTTCCAATAACAATGCATTACCGATATTTAGGACTAGTTTATTGTTTATAACCCACTGATGAACACATCTTAATTCTTCCGCTAAAACACTTTGAAGCTCATTGATTGTAGGTTGTGATGAATAAATTGTTGAGTCATCTGCGTACATAGATATTTTAGCTTTTTGTAAGACTAAAGGCAAATCGTTTGTATACATAGAAAACAGGAATGGACCCAGGCAGCTTCCCTGCGGTATGCCACAGCAGATGTTTTTTTCTTCTGAAAAACTGCCATTAAAGAATACAGTCTGTCTCCTGTTTCTAGGTAACTCTGAAACCAAAGTGATGCTGCTGGACTGAAACCATAACATTGCATTTTCCTAAGTAAAATAGTGTGATCAATGAGATCAAACGCTGAACTAAAATCTAATAAAACTGCTCCTGCCAACCTCTTATTGTCAAGTGCTGTGAGCCAATCATTTGTCATTTGAGCCATAGCTGTAGTAGTTCAATGATCAGCTCTGTATGCATGCTGAAAATCTGTATTTAAATTGTTATGTGAAAAATAAATTTGAATTTGTTCAAAAACTATTCTTTCCATAATTTTACTCAGGGTTGGCAGCAAACTTATCGGTCTACTGTTAGGGCCGCAGAAAGGCACAGTTGTATTCTTTGGCATTGGTACAATTTTAGCAGTTTTCCAGGCTTGGGGGTAGACACTCTGACGTAAACTTAAATTTAGAATGTGAGTAATTGGAAGAGCAACTATGTTTGCTACATGTTTCAAAAGTTTTGAGTCAATATTGTCGATACCTGACGGTTTTTCTTTACATTCTAATAAATATTTCTCTACCTTACTCTTTGATACTTCAAGAAATTCAAATTTACAATGTTTACCTGCCATAATCTCGCTTCTTATTAGACTTTCTGCCTCAGTATTGTATATTTGATCCATTTCATTTTGAAGCTTATCCACTTTCTCAGAGAAGTAATCACTTAAATGATTTGCAATATTAAGTGGCTTTGTAATAAACTGCCCCTCTGATTCAAGAAATGATGGAGTACTTTTAACATTCCTTCCCAACATATTATTTAGGATACTCCATAATTTCTTATTATCATGTTTGTCATTTCTTATAAGATTACCATAATACATCTTTCTTTTCTTGTTATTTAATTTAGTCACATAATTTCTCAATTTTCGATACACTTGCCAATCTGATTCGTAATTAGAATTGTTTGCTACTTTTTTTGCCTCATCTCTCTGTGCCATGCAGTCCTTTAGTTCATCGTCAATCCAACCAGCTCTTATTTTACTAACAGTTTTCTTAATTATAGGGGCATGTTTATTACTTACCTCTAAAAATAATCTATTAAAAATGTCAACAGCTTCATCAGGATTATCACTCATTAGCACCTCGCTCCAACAAATATTATGAACATCTTCCCGAAAATGATCTGCATTGAAATATTTATATGACCTTTTTAATATTACTTTAGGTCCTTCTTTAGGAATTTTGGTTTTCCTTACACATGCTACAAGGTTGTGATCACTACAGCCTACTGGGACAGATATTGCTTTGCTACAAAGATCACCAGAGTTTGTGAATATATGATCAATTAAAAAAGAAGTTTTCGTACCGTCACTCCTTAGGCATATCCTTGTAGGCGCAGTCACAAATTGTATAAGGCCACATGCTTCTGTAATGGAGTGAAGCTCATTCTTAAGGAGACATTGTGATGACTTCCAGTCTATATTAAAGTCTCCTAAGATAAAAATTTCATTTCTGTGATCACATACATTATCAATCATAGTACATATTGCATCAAAATAATCAGAATTTGCACTGGGTGGTCGGTAACAACAGCAAACTAGCACTGGTTTTAAATGTGGAATATGCACTTGAAGCCATAAAGCTTTAATATTTGGTAACATCAAATCCATTCTCATTTTAACTGGTATATGTTGTCGAATATAGATTGCAACTCCACCACCCTTTGCATTTCTGTCTTTTCTATATATACTATAACCTTGTATATGCAGTGAAGAATCTTCAAATGTCGAGTCAAGGTGAGTTTCTGTGATTGCTAAAATGTGTAAATTGCCTTCCACAAGAATATTTGAGATATCTGTTAATTTATTCCTAAGACTGCATATATTTAAGTGCACTAATCTAAGCCCTTTTTTTGGTAGATTAGTTAAAGCCATCATTGTCTGTTTTATGTATTCTTATCTGACTTATTAATGCCTTTATTAAACTGTAATTTCTGCATTTACATTCAATGAAACTAGGTCCAGACATTAAACAAACACAGCCATTCATACACACATAAGACAATAGAAACATACAATAACAAAGCAAAACCAAAAACACAAACTGAAATACTGCCTAGCTCTTCTAACTTCCCTGGGTAAATGTCTTTTTCTTTTTCTTATTTCCCTCTACTTTTCTTAACACCAGCAAACAATAGGCCTACATCTCCCATAGACCCCTCCGACCGCTTTCTCTGAGACACCGACGTCATCAATTACGTCCTTTCGTAATGCGGGAGAAAACAAAAACAGCATGTCTCATGGATAACTCGACGTCATCCATTACGTCATTCCGTAATGCGGAAGAAAACAAAAACAGCATGTCTCATGGAAAACCCGACGTTATCCATTACGTCATTCCGTAATGCGGAAGAAAACAAAAGCAGCATGTCTCAGGTCCCAGGTGGTCTCAGGTGTCAAACAGCTGTTGGTCAGGCGTTACTATGAATCTCTTTGCTGGAGCTTTTATTCCCTGGAATCGATAAACTTTGCAGCCTCGCGTGGATCTTCAAAGAGATGTTGTTCAGATCCACGGGTCAGTTTAATGACCGCAGGATACAACAGGAAGGCTTGAAAGCCCCGTGCGCGAGCTCGATCCATTACGGGGTAACATGGGTGCCTTCGCTGAGCGGTAGCATCGCTGAGGTCCGGAGTGAAGCGGAGTTTTAGACCAGCTACCTCCACATCAGTCTTCCTGGCGTTTCGTAGGATACGATCTCTGTCTGTGAAGCGCAGACACTTCAGGATCAGCATCCTCGGCTTGTCTGGAGATTTCCGTGGTGGACCTATGCGATGTGCCCGCATCAGCTCCGGTGGATTACCAGCCATTTCGGGGAACCATTTGGGGAAACTCCGCATCAGGTAGGCTAGTGCGTTTCCCTGTTCTTCTTCCTCCTTCAAGTTAACAATGCGGAGGTTATCTCTTCTCATCCTGTCTTCTTGTGATGTGATTTTATCAAGCAGTTGCTTCAGCAAATCGTCATGTTTAGTTGTCGTAACCTCCACTGCTTTCATCTGTGCTTGGAGAGAGGTGGTTGTTTTGCGTTGGGACTCCAAATCCTTTGCGTGATCAGCAAGAATCTCATTGATTGTGTCAAACTGACTTTCCAAGCGTTCAAAGCGTTCCTCAGCTTGTTTGTCAGCTTTAGCGAAAAACCTTTGAAGCGTAGCCTCCAGTGACGCCACGGTTAGCTCCCCTGTAGCGGCCTCGGCTACATCAGTTTGTGTATCAGCCATTTCTTTCATTTTAGTCGCTCTTATCCGAGGCATAAGTAAAGTCCAACAACGTGATATTAATACGCTTGTATATTCCTCGTTTGGAAGCTTAGATTGCTGTTTAGAGGATTGAGTGCGAACCCAGGGAGAAGACGTGAGGCACGGGACGTCTACTCCGCCATCTTGATCATCCAGTTGGTGAAAAAGAATTCTTGCTCCCATTCACAGTGAGAATTATAAGTTCTCTTCCTTTTTTCCATGTTTTGTGGGTAAAAAACATGCAATCTCATCTATTTAAAGCTGGTTTGTCATACGCATTTGAGTGACCTCCGACGTCACTCTACGTCAGAGTTCGTGTATTAAACTTTTTTTGTGATATTTTTTTTTTAACTTTTTTATGTATCAGTTTTAAATTTACATCACTGTAAATGAAATTAAAAAAGAATAGCAACTCAATTAAATAAAATTTTAGACAGAGCTAATTTGTGATTTGTGCTATTTTTAGAACTGGCCTGCGGGCGCCTGTTGGGGTCGCCGCGGGCACTGTGTTGGTGACCCCTGCAATAGAGCCTTCCATCCCAGTTACTCTCAGCTGTGAGGATTTTCTTACATTTTTTAATGATAAAATCTCAAATATAAGGCATAAACTGAATGAACTTATTCCTACAATTAGTCCAGAGCAGGCTGAAGCTGCAGAAATGAAAGCTTCTCTAAAAACTTCTGTAACATTAGATTGTTTCACCGCTATAGACCAAACTGAGCTAACAGATGTTATTACATGCTCCAAAACATCAACCTGTCTTTTAGATCCAATTCCAACTAAGCTTTTCAAAGAAACGTTACCTGTAATTAACAAACCTATTTTAACTATAATAAATTCCTCACTAGAAACAGGATATGTTCCACAGTCATTTAAGCATGCAGTTATTAAACCGCTTCTAAAAAAGACCAATTTAGATCCCAGCATTCTGGCCAACTATAGACCAATATCAAATTTACCTTTTATGTCTAAAATTCTAGAAAGAGTTGTAGTTAAGCACCTGCAGGAAAATAGTCTTTTTGAAGAATTTCAATCAGGTTTTAGATCACACCACAGCACAGAAACTGCGCTAGTTAGAGTGACAAACGACCTTTTATTAGCCAAAGAAACGGGACTAATTTCAATCGTAGTTTTCTTAGACCTTAGTGCAGCCTTTGACACAATTGACCACAGCATTTTACTTCAAAGATTAGAATATGACTTAGGGATCAGAGGAGCAGCTCTTCAATGGTTTAAATCTTATTTATCTGATAGATACCAGTTTGTTCATGTAAATGATCAGTCATCTACTTCTACCAAAGTTAGTTTTGGTGTCCCTCAGGGCTCAGTTCTTGGACCTATTCTGTTCATGCTCTACATCAGCGGTCGGCAACCTTTGACACCGAAAAAGCCATTTGAACCCGGTTTCCACGGAAAAAAGAAAACACTGGGAGCCGCACATCTAAAATAAAATTAAAAAAAACTTCTACTACTTTACCGCAGCATGTTTCTTATGAAATCCACGTGCTACAGAGAAAATGACATTTTATTCATTTAATGAACACATTTTGAACATTTTGAATTCTTGAAAAATAATAACAATGAATGTCTCTTTCAAATAAATTAAAAAGCTGAATTTAAATTGTCCATGTAGCAAACGAAAGCAGAAAAATGCCATGAGGCGTCATCCTTATATCCATTTATCTAAAATGAAGATAACACTGTATATATTGCTTTTTCTTACCTTTACACTTTGTATAAACAACTATAGTGTGGTTATGTCTTATGAAGTGCTACGGAGAAAATTAAATTTTACCGATGTAATGAACACATTTTGAATTCTTGAAAAAATAATGTTTGAATGTCTCTTTCGAATAAATTAAAAAGCTGAATTTAAATTGTGCATGCAGCAAACAAAAGGGAAAAATCCGTGAGCCGTCATCCTTATATCGCCTTGGGCTTTCAAAGTATGCCGCGGAGCATACTTTGTGATATTTCAAGATCACAATAATCTTCAAATTTAGAACTAAAATAATATAAAAACTAACACAAATAAAACACACTTCAATTAAATACAAAAAAATTTTTTTTAGTAATTTTTTTTTCCCGAGCCAATCAGAGCCGCATTATAAGGATGAAAGAGCCGCATGAGGCTCCGGAGCCGCGGGTTGCCGACCGCTGCTCTACATGCTGCCTCTGGGAAACATAATCAGAAAACACAGTATTAATTTTCACTGTTACGCAGATGATACACAACTGTACTTATCAGTCAAACCTGACCAGAGTGACCATGTAGAAAAACTTAATACCTGTATCAGGGATATAAAGACTTGGATGACAATCAATTATCTCCTTTTAAACTCAGATAAGACTGAAGTTATTATAGTAGGTCCTAAAAATCTGAGAGATGTTTTTACTGACCAAGCAGTCTTCTTTGACGAAGTAACTGTGGCCTCTGGCCTCACCGTTAGAAACCTAGGAGTTTTATTTGATCCAGATTTATCATTTAAAGCTCACATTGTTGTGGTTCCCTCCACCACCACCGGAGGGAGCCAGGGACCATATCACCTTTCCCCCAATTCTGGCTGACTGGTACACCTGCTCTGATAGGAAACACCTGCACCTACTCTCCCGGCTGCCTACTTAAAGGCAGCCTCACCAGTATTCCTCGTCGGGTCTTCATACCTCCTGCCCTGGCTGACTCCCGACCCAACTGACTTTCTTGATATTGACTTTGATACCTTTTGTTCCTTCTCCTTGATTACAGCTTTGCTGATTCCTGGTTTAATAAACCTTGTTAAGTCCTGCATTTGGGTCCTCCTCCTTCCATGTGCACTCCGCATCACAACACACATAGCACAGGCTCGTAAAACTGCATTTTTTTCACCTTCGCAACATTTTTAGAATCCGAAATATCTTATGTAAAAGTGATGCTGAAAAACTCATCCATGCATTTGTTACATCGAGATTGGAATATTGTAACGCTTTGCTCGCAGCATGTCCTAAATCTTCCCTAAAAAGTCTTCAGCTGGTTCAAAATGCAGCAGCAAGACTATTAGCAGGAACTCATAGAAGAAATCATATTACTCCCGTGCTAGCGTCTCTCCATTGGCTTCCTATTGAGTTTAGGATTAAGTTTAAAATCATCTTACTAACCTACAAGGCCCTAAATGGCATGGCTCCATCCTACATTAGTGAACTTATAGTACCTTATCAACCAAGCAGAATACTCCGCTCACAAAATGCAGGGCTGTTGGTGGTTCCTAGAATTTCAAAAAGTACAGTTGGAGGTATAGCCTTTAGCTACCAAGCTCCAGTTTTATGGAATAAGCTCCCAGCTCAAGTGAGAGAGGCAGACAGTGTTCCTACATTTAAAGGGAGGCTTAAAGCATTCCTGTTTGAACAAGCTTATCAACAGGCCAGATAGAAAAAGATTCAATTAGCTGATATAATTACTAGTTGGCTGCTAGATAGTAAAAGCTGGGGAAAGTATGGTACATTTGGGGTTCTGTCCTCTAATTCTATCTACTATTCTCTGCCAGACTGCCTTGGCTCTTTCCCCGTACTCCCTACTCTAACCCTCTACTCTAAACCCCTGGCTTTCTATCTCATTCATTGTTCTCAATTGTCTGTTTATTTAGAATTACACTGATAGTTGGTACAATACAATTCACATGTTGTCCACTTCTCTCCCTCCTCTCTGGGAGAGAGCCCCATTCAGGACTCTGCGTTCCTGTCCTGGGCATGGCCACACCGAGGATACCTCCACGCTTCTTCATCCCCGCTCCATCAGGATGAAGAACATCTACTCATCCCCGTCCAGGGCATCGCTGGGCTGAGGAGTCTCCCATGTTTCCATCAGGATGAAGAACATCTACTCATCCCCGTACTGGACATCTCCGGGCTGAGGAGTCCCCCGTGTTTCCATCAGCATGAAGAACATCTACTCATCCCCGTACTGGACATCTCCGGGCTGAGGAGTCTCCCGTGTTTCCATCAGCATGAAGAACATCTACTCATCCCCGTACTTGACATCTCCGGGCTGAGGAGTCCCCCCGTGTTTCCATCAGGATAAAGAACATCTATTGACTTCTTTAGCTATTTAGCTGTAGATTAGAATAAGCTAATATTTAAACAATAATCTGTGACACATTGTTTGCTCGTCCCGGGGAGAAATCTCTCTTTCACGTGGATCCCCATGAGGTTTCTTATTTTTTCCCCACTGATTTTTCCCCACCGACTCCACCCTGGACATGGACTTTTTGAGCGACTCCCCTCGGGCAGGAGGCTCCGGTCCATTCGGACCAGAACGTCCCGCCACAAAAACAGCTTCTTCCCTTCTGCCGTTGGACTTATGAACTCTTTATAACCTGGATCCCCACATCTCTTAGTCACCTCCCTCTTGTCACTTCACTATCTTTATTATTTTCTATTATTTTCTATGACATTGCACTACTTTTCTTTTTCTTCTGAGCACTCTTAGTTTTGTAAAAATTATTATTATTTTTATTTATTTTATTTTTATTTTATATGTTTGCACACCAGTACCAGAACAAGTTCCTAGTCTCTGATGTTTTTCACTGACATGGCAATAAAAGCATTCTGATTCTGATTCTGATTCTGATTCTGATGGGTTTTTTTTAGGAGTTTTTCCTCACCGAGAAGGAGAGTCTAAGTGCACAAATGTGCTAGTCTTGTTTAGTTAGCATTTGTTAGTTATTTTTCTTGCTGTGTACAGTATCTGTGTTAATACATTCCTCTTTTTTTTGTGAAGCCCATTGAGATGGAAATTCTGTGATTTTGGGCTATACAAATAAAATTGAATTGAATTGAATTGAAGCTCAGGAAAAGGTAGTGGTTCAGCAGTAATACCACAGTCTAGCTGACTTCTTACCCCTAAAATAAATACTGTAAACTTATAATTCCTTTGAACGTATCATACATCTATTAACCAGCAAAACTAGAAAAAAAGACAACTTTTTTTTATAATTATCTACCATCCTCTGATTTTCTGTCCAGTGTAGTTTTAGACTCTGATGAAATAGTTATAGTAGGGGATTTCAATATTCATGTTGATGACTCTCACTCTTTAGGAAATACTTTCACTGCTTTACTATATCATGTTGGTTTCACACCAAATGTAAATGAACTTACTCACTGTCACAAGTGAGTATGTTTTAATCTATGGTGTAGAGACTAGTCAGCTCAGCGTCTTTCTTCATAACCCTGTACTTTCAGACCACTTTCTAAGTACGTTTCAGTGGTTTTTGTTTTGTTTTTTTAAATGTGACCGCCCCAATGAAAAACTCACAACTTGCAAGAACGTTAACTGAGCGATCTGTGTCTTAGTTTAAAACCTCTTTTAACACCCACCTATTTTTGGGCTGTGCACAATGGTTGGACATACCCAAATGCCATTGCTTATTATAGCAACATCTTTCAAGTCACATGCTTGTGCTCTACATCAAAATAAAGCTTAACCTCTTAACACCCACCTATTTTCGGGCTGTGCACAATAGTTGGACATACCCAAATGCCATTGCTTATTACAGCAGCATCTTTCAAGTCACATGCTTGTACTGTACTATACATCAAAATAAAGCTTAGACCTTTCTAGTTTCTGTAGATATGTACATGAAGAGTGTCAGAATTTCAGAGCCTATCCTACAGTAGTTCAAACATAAAAAAAATTGTAGAATTTTAGCCTCGCCTAATTTTTTTCATTTTCCAATGTCCCTAGCCAAGACATACTTCTTAGTAGGCATAATTCCTTCCATTTGTATGATAAAAATCTTGTTGACAACAACTGTGTAAAGTTTCAGATCTCTAGGTACAAGTGTTTTTGACCTATTGACCTTTTAGTATAAATTGTGTCCATTCGGAACAAGCTGTCCAAATCTGTGCCAAAGTGTGCCAAATTGAATTTTTGCCATTCTATCACATTTTTAGTCATAAAAAATGCATATTAGCGTTTCTGTGACTTTGAATGCCCCCCACAGATCATTTTTTTTCATACTTTTTTAAATGTATATTTTAATATTTTTTGCTGTAATTATAATTTTTTCCATAAAAATCATGCACAAGAAATGAAATATACAACTGGATAAATTATATATTTTATTTAGGATAAAAACAAGAATTCAAATGTTAAAAAAAACGCTTCAATAACAAAAAAATAGATATACAGAAAAAGAAATCTTTCTTTTGTGCAACTAAATTATATTGAGAATTGTAGTAAAATTATTACAATTAGTGCAAAACCTTCAACTATTTACAAAAAAACAAAATGAAATAAATCCCTACAACAGCTTCCTTTCTTGGTCCCACTGGTGATAGCAGTCTCGACCAGGTAGAAAGCAAAGAGGAACTTTGCATGCTCTGCAACCTACAGGTGTCTTTTTGTGGCAGACTTTGCACCGTCGTCTCCCTGCAGTAGCAGACAGATGTTTGGGAACATCGCTGTCCTCTACAAAATACATTGGTGTATGTGAGTTTGTATCTGGACAAGGAGTTGGTGGACGGTTGGTTGAGCTTGGCGCACTTCCACACTGACAAAGTTCTCTAATCAGTTGGATTCAGAAATCCAACTGTGTCAAAGTGGTTCTAGGAAACCCAACATAATTGGTTCTGATAGTGCCACAGCAAAGCAAAGAGGTGATATCCAGTTCTTATGTCTTGAATACCCATTAGAGACATTACAGAGTCATAATTCAATCCTTTCACAGTGTCAGAAGCCTTGCCGTTGTACACAAAAAAGTTCCACGTATGTCCTGTGGCAGAGTCAGCAAGCACAAAAAAATTTATAGCCCCAATTAGTTGGTTTGTTTTTTATATATTGTTTTAGGGCTGTTGTCTTAACACCGATCTACAGTATCTTCGGCTGTGCACAATAGTTGGACACACCCAAATGCCATTGCTTATTACAGCAACATCTTTCAAGTCACATGCTTGTACTATACATCAAAATAAAGCTTAGACCTTCTAGTTTCTGCAGATACGTACATGGAGAGTGTCAGAGCCTCAGAACCTATCCTACAGTAGTTCAAACATTTAAAAAAAATGTACATTTTTAACCTCGCCTAATTTCGTTCATTTTCCACTGTCCCTAGCCAAGACATACTTCTTAGTTGGCATAATTCCTTCCATTTGTATGATAATAATCTTGTTGACAACAACTGTGTAAAGTTTCAGATCTCTAGGTACAAACATTTTTGATTTATTGACTTTTTAGTATAAAAATGTCCCTTCGGAACAAGCTAACTAAAAGTGTGCCAAATTGAATTTTTGCCCTTCTATCACCTTTTTAGTCATAAAAAATACATATTAGTGTTTCTGTGACTTCAAAAACCCCCACAGATGTTTTTTTTTTTTTTTTTTTCACATAATTTTGGCAGTAATTATAATTTTTTTCATAAAATCATGCACAATAAAAGTTTTTTTGATAAAAAAATATGCTCCAAAACCCCAGAAATACAGTTTGCCAAAAGAAAAGTTGAAAATAAACTTCAAAATCCCTCAGTCTGTGATCACTTACTCACTCAGTCTGTCTGCCCTCATGTAACTGAGGCATGCGTCCTGTGACGCACCAAGATGGCGACGTGTTGTGGTTGTAAAATTCCATTACGCAGCTGAATAACAAGTGATCGGATTGGTCCGGCTTTGAGTTGAGCACCTCGTTTTGCAGCTGTACTTATCAGCTATCTTTATAGGCCAATCATATATTTTTAAATGAGGTTGTTAGCCAGCTAGCAGCTAACACACTAATGCTGCTGTTAGCTGAAGGAGGAGCGCTTGTTTCATTCAAAGCCTTCTAACAAACAAACCCATGATTGGAAAGTTTTGGGAACGGTCTCATTTTGTAGATAACTTCGTGAAGAAAAGAAACATACCCAGAATGAACTTAGAAACACAGCTTGGCCGTTGCTACGGAGATTGGAATGCGACTGCTACGTTTTACCATGGATTTCTCACAGAAAAAAAATCATGTTTTCTGGAGTATTTCTCCAAACTGGATTACTTTTGAGAAAATACAATTTCATATAGTTATTCTGTGGATTATTACAGACAAAATGAGACCAATTACATAAAGATCGAACCCGTCTGAGGCCGTCAGAACTTGATCGCCGGTAAGAAATGCGCTCTAGGACTTCCGGGTTGGCGAGAGATGGATTAGGTTGCGTCTCTTAAGAGCTCCTGCAAACCGCCTTTCAAACGTTTATTGTGGCGTTTTATTGACTCTGTGGCAAGACTTTATTTTCTAATTGTGGCTCAATTTGTTGGACTGAACGCTGATATGCCTCCCAAAAACAAGAATACCGGCAATTTGATGAACGCGCGGCCCAATACTGTGGCTAGCGCTCCGACCATGGCTATCCCGCTCCGCCTTCTCTACCGCAATCTCCGGGAGCAGCGAACCCTTGTGCCCCGACATGATGTCGGCAAACTTTAAAGCTGATCTTCTCGTGTGTTTAAGGGAGGAGATGGCAGGGATTTTTAGAGCGGAACTCATGGCGGCTATGACAGCTAATATGGCTCAGATAACGACGGAGCTGCAGACAGTGAGAGCCGAGCTAAGTGTTAGCATGGCGGCTATTAAGGCCGACGTGAGCGCATTAAAGAGCACCGTGCAGGACATGGAGGGGCCTCTATCGTCCTGCACAGACGATGTTGTTTCGCTGAAAGCATCTGTGGAAAAGCTGAGTGCTCAAGTTGTCTCTCTGGAGAGTAAATGTGAGGATTTGGAGGCAAGGTGTCGCCGTAATAACATCAGGATTTTGGGACTGCCCGAAGAAACTGGCCCTGTCTCTACAGCTACCATCTCCACGCTGCTGAAAGATGCTTTCAATCTGGACAAACAACCGCTGGTGGACCGAGCACACAGATCATCTCAACCGAAACCAAAACCCGGTGAACGTCCTTGCGCCGTGATAGCGCGTTTACATTATCATTCGGACTGTGTGGATATTTTAAAACGCGCCAGGGTCCAGCAACGGGTGCAGGTTGGCAACGCGATGGTCTCGGTTTACCCAGATTACACAGCACGTACAGCAAAAGCTCGCTCTGCTTTCAAAGAGGTTTGACGCCGGCTTAAGGAAATTCCCGGTATTCGTTTTGGTTTACTGCATCCAGCACGCCTTCAGGGGCCCGTTTCAAGAAGGAGGATTTGTGGAAACTCAAAGTTTGTTAACCCCAGAATGTGGAAAACTCAGACTTTTCGGTTTCAGAAAGGGAGGTAACTTAAATCAGTAAACTCTGGGTTAGTTAAGCCGGTTTCAAGAAGAGAGTTAATCAAAACTCAGAGTCGGTTACCAGGGCAACTGACTCAGCAAACCAAACCTGGTCGGTAGCAGGTTTACTTGAGGAAACCCAGAGTTTCTCTCGGTCTCCGCTCCTTTTTAAAGTGAACAGGGTTTAAATAAACCTTCCTCGTTCAATCTGTTTGTACATTGATGGATAAATTGCAAAAATTTCTCCGATGAGGGAAAAATAAAGTATGTAAAAATAAAAAAAACACCTGTTCCCTTCACACAGAGACCAAAATGGCATGTCTGTTTCTAGATCATAATGTACGTAGATGAGGACGCTGGATTCATTCACAGGGAATTGAATTCATGCCACAAAATAATTTTGAGACCACGAGTTAATTTTCTATCATCTCTTCATTCATGTTTATTTGAGCGGTACCGTTTTTCTTGAGACTCCATAACATACATTAATAATCTTATTCATCCGTACATCAGACACATCACACACTCTTGTATCGTGTGTTGCGTCACGGGTTTTTTTCTTTATAAAGTTGGAGATGCTGAGCACGTTAGTGCGGCCACAGTGTTCAGCAGCTGCACTGATAGATTTAATTATTTAATAAAGTCAGGTGGTCTACCTGTGATCTATGACATCATCATGTCTTACCCGTTTGAATTATGGTTTTATTTTTCATTTTTAGCTGCTGTCATGTTCTTTTAATGCCGACAGGATTATTTATAGAACTACATCAGTGTTGGTAAAGTTTAAAAACACAGTTACATTTATGTATTTATTGCGCTGCATAAAATGTATTTCATCATAGAATTATTGTAACTGTAAAAATCCCACTTCATCCACAACGGGAAGTTTAAAAAGTACTTTTAATTTATACAAATACTGGTCTTTTATTTAATTACTGAAGTAATTCCTTAAATGATTGAAAAATTAAGAAGGATTTCCTATTTTACTGGAATATGACAACAATAAAATAAATATATACACACACACTTTATTCATACCTCAATAGTAAAATTTGAGTGCTGCCGTGAGCTCAGTGGGATTCGAACCCTCGAACTTCCGGCCCACGGGCGAACGTTCTACCGCTGAGCTACCGCCTGACCCCAGTGCTACCATTATTCAGTAATTAGTTGCACCAAACACTTTGATTAAATGTAAACTTATGTATTTCCTCTAGGAGCTCTTTCCACCCAGGTTTTTCTCTCTCTTTGGAGGAAGATGCCTCCAGACATTTTTTTAAATAAAACTGTGCTCATACTGTCTGTATATCTGCAGTAGGACATCCAGTTCTGTCTGTTAGAACCTCTTTGTTTGCTCCTGTTTCCATGGTGACTCCTATTGTCTGCACTCCATTGATCAGGGCTTTTTATTCTCAAAGTGCATTTTCAAAACTCTGAGTCAATCAACTTGAAGTTGGTTAAACCAGCTGTTTTCAGCTGATCTGAAACCGAAAACTCAGAGTTTTCAATCTCAGAGTTGACCAACTCAAGGTTTAGATTTAAACTCAAAGTTTCTTGAACTTCCTTCTTGAAACGGGCCTCAGATCACAAGCAACGGTATCACCAAGGAGTTCACATCTCCAGAAGAGGCGAACATCTTTCTGAGGACTCTCCAGTAGATCTGGTTCGTTGCTGCAAAGTTAATTACAGTACTTATAGATCTGCCATACTTTATTTGTCATGCCACAGCTGTTGTTTGTGACTTGATTGTATATTTGATGCAACAATAAGGTTTAGAAAGTTGTGTAATGTTGCTTTCTGGTTCAATATATTGTTGTAATCATGTTTTTCTTTAAATGATCACAAATGTTGTCTGAAAAATGCCCTGCCGCATATGTATGTTCATTACTTCTAAAGGCTTAATTTGCAGGAGCTTCTTTTTAGTTTAGAGCGTTAGGATGACGGTCTGGTTTGTACCCCTGAGGTTTTTCCTTAAATTTTCTCTGACTCCTTGTGGAGTTGGCACTGGTATCCTGTTGATTGGGGACAGGGTAGTGGTAAGTGCAAAAGATGGTGGTTATGGGAGGGGATTTTTGTTTAAAAACTTAGATAATGGTGTGCTTTATCATTTATATTTTTTCTTTTTTTTTTCTTTTTCTATCTTTGCCTTTTTTTTTTTTTTTTTGGGAGGATGGAAAATTTCATTCATTTTTACCCTTTTGAAATTTATTGGTCATGGCTAACGGTATAGCTTCAAACACTAGATTTGTTAGCTGGAACATTAAAGGTTTGGGAAGTGCTGTTAAACGGTCCAGGTTGTTTTCTCACTTAAAACGCTTGAAACCTGATGTTGTCTTTTTGCAGGAGACCCACATGAGAAATAATGATCATTCAAGACTGAGGTGCCCCTGGGTTGCTGATATTTACCATTCTAGTTTCAACTCTAGGGCTAGAGGGGTTGCCATTTTGATTGGTAAATCGACCCAGTTTACACTGACCAAGACTATTTCTGACGAGGATGGCAGGTACTTGATTGTTTCAGGTACACTATCCCACATGCCTGTCTTACTGGTTAACATTTATGCACCAAATTTTGATAGTCCTAGTTTCATGAACAGGATGTTTGCGAATTTGCCATCTTTAAATAACCACTATTAAATTTTTGGAGGGGACATGAATTCCGTAATAGACTCTAAATTAGACCGCTCTACACCAGGGTCTTTTGAGTCTCAGATGGCAAAAACTCTTAAGCTATTCATGTCTGATGGTGGTTTTGTCGATCCCTGGAGGTATCACAATCCTACTAGCAGACAATATTCCTTCTACTCTCCTGTACACCACGGTTTCTCTCGCATTGATTATTTTTTCATAGAGGTTAAACTTCTACCTACAGTGGCGAAAACGGAGTATCATCCTATTATTATCTCAGATCATGCACCTGTATCCTTGGATATTCAAATGTCTGGCTATCCAGTACAGTGGAGATTTAATACGTCACTTCTATCAGACGATATGTTTAGTAAAATGATCACGAATGCGATTGATGATTTTATTAGTTTTAATCATTCTGATACAGAACCAGTTTCAGAGGCACTGCTATGGGAATCTCTAAAGGCCTATTTGCGGGGCCGGATTATTTCTTATTCGGCCCATGTAAAAAAGATGAGGGTATCTAAAATTCAGGAATTGTCAACTGAAATAGGTTCTATTGACCAACAGCTTGCTGTGGCCCATTCCACTGATTTGCTAAAACGTCGAGTTACCTTACAGACAGATCTGGACCTGCTCACCACCAATGAAGCCGAGCGTTTACTCCTCCATTCTCGCTCTAGATATTATGAGCATGGCGATAAGTCAGGTAGACTTATAGCTCATCAGTTGCGCCGTCAGGCAGCATCCAGAATAATACCTCGCATTAAAAATGGGTCGGGAGTAGTAATGGAGGATCCCATCGTCATTAACTCTGTCTTCTCTTCTTTTTATGAATCTTTGTATACTTCAGAACTCTCTGCAGATGTGACGGATATGCATGCTTTTTTAGATGATCTTAATTTCCCAAAAAATGAATTCAGACATACTAGCTCAGTTAGACTATGACTTAACAATCCAAGAACTTTTTGTGGCGTTGCAAAGCATGCAATGTAACAAGGCACCGGGCCCCGATGGCTTTCCGGCTGAATTTTTTAGGACATTTCAAGCCAAACTCCTTCCGCTGCTGCACTCTGTGTATTTGGAGTCTTTATCAGTGTCAGGAACCAACAATAAGTAGGACTCAGATGCAGAGATCTTTACAAAGGTTTAATCCAACAGGCCGATCATGAACATAATCCAAAACACTCTGACACAGGACAAGGGGAGACAAGGACTATTTAACACAGAAGGAAGGGAATCTCAGGTGGAAACAATGAGGGACAATTAGACATACACAGCTGTGGGAAAAACACTAGGGCAGGAAGTAACAAACATGAAACAAGAGGAAAGTTCGTTTTCAAAATAAAACAGGAAGTGCAAAACACAAGACATTACAATCAGATGGCTCTCTTGTAAGATAAGATCAATTATGAAGTATTTGTGTGTTTTTCACATCAGACATAACCATGTGTTTAACTTCTGCTTTTAATACTAGAATCATCTAATAACCAATATTTCAGCTAAGTCTCCCACATACTGTTCACACGATTGCTTATCATACTCCGGGACATTCAAGGCCACTGCTGGCTGCTGCTCTTATCTTAGTAAGGAGGGGAGAACGGGAGGGTGAGCAGAGAGTTTAGGACCAGCGGGCGAAAGGGCGCACGCTCTCCTTCTCTCCTCTTTCTCAGCTGAAAAAGACAATTGATATCTCTGTTTTGTGAATTTTTATTGTTGGCTTTGATTCTGAAACTACTATCTTGAATAAAAGTCTTTTTTGGACTTAACATTTGGTGCCGAAACCCGGGACCCAAGATCTGGGCTTCGATCCGACGTGGGAGCAGGGAGGCCAAAGAATCTGTGCACAGCGTCCTCCCTTGACAGGACGGGCCAAGTCCCTGTGCCTGCGCCGGGTCGCGGTTCCAGTGACGGGTCCAACTTGGACGAGATCATCCCAACAATAAAAGGTAGGCTTGGCTGACCATTTTGAAACATAAATTTATCTATGCTTGGAGTAAACGACTCAGCATATTTGTGGCACTGGTTAGAGCAAACGGACTCACCAGTTGCAGGCACTGGTTAGAGGAAACGGACTCACCAGTTGCAGGTTTTGGTTAGAGCAAACTGACTCACCAGTTGCAGGCACTGGTTAGAGCAAACGGACTCACCAGTTGCAGGCACTGGTTAGAGCAAACGGACTCACCAGTTGCAGGCACTGGTTAGAGCAAACGGACTCACCAGTTGCAGGTTTTGGTTAGAGCAAACGGACTCACCAGTTGCAGGTTTTGGTTAGAGCAAACGGACTCACCAGTTGTAGGTTTTGGTTAGAGCAAACGGACTCACCAGTTGCAGGTTTTGGTTAGAGCAAACGGACTCACCAGTTGCAGGTTTTGGTTAGAGCAAACGGACTCACCATTTACAGACAGGTTAGAGTAAACGACTCACCTTTTGTAAAACTTTTTTTTTCAGGTTAGAGTAAATGACTCACCTTTTTACAGATAGGTTAGAGTAAACGACTCACCTTTTGTAAAACATTTTTATTTGTTGTCTAGAGAGGTCAGCCAACCTACATGTTCACCAGAGAGAAAATTGTGGTTGAAGGAATTGTGTGGGTTTTTTTTTTTGGTTTGAAAAATGGTTCTGATTATGGATTTTGATCATCCTGATTGGAGGAAAGTTTTGTTGTTGTGATATTCATTCTGTTTATGCATTGTGAATTTCCGTGGCAAGATAGAGGAAGTTGTTAAACGAAGGAAAAAGGTTACGTTGTTCAAACTGGTTGTGTGCGTTGAGAGAGAAAAAGAAAAAAGAAAGAAGCAAAGCTGCTGTGCGGGCTGTGTTTGTGTAGCTGCCGCATTACAGTGTGTGTGTGTGTGTGTGTGTGTTTGTGTGTGTGTGTGTGTGTGTGTGTGTGTGTGTGTGTGTGTGTGTGTGTGTGTGTGTGTGTGTGTGTGTGTGTGTGTGTGTGTGTGCGTTTTAGATCTGTATTAGTGAAGTCAGATAGTAAAGAAAGTTGATTGTGGTTGTAATTATACAAAAATAATACAACATGGGTAAAAATCTGACCAGGGAAATAAAAAACAGTCCAGATGTTAAGTTTATGGGGAAAACTTGCCCAGGCAGTTGTGACTTCCTGGAGAAGTGGGTCACTAAACATGGGTTCCAGCCCCACTTGAAGAATAGAGAGCTCTGCTCAAAAGGCGGGAGGAAAAGGTGAAAAGGGGCTGAACCCAAATGGCATCGTGGACCTCGCCCAGGACCTCGACCAGGTCCTCAATATGGACCCCTTCATGGACCTCGCACCGGCGATGTCTGCTACAACTGTCACCAATGCGGCCATTACTATAAAGACTGCCCACATCCTCCAAAGTCTCAAGGTCCCTCAGAACAGAGAACCCAGATGCAACCGTAAACCCAGGGATCTCAGGAGTCCTCCCTACAAACAACAGCAGCAGCCCCCATACAACCCAGGCTTCAATCCCTTCGGGAACAAGTGACGAGGCTCCTCTCAGCCTGACCCTCCTGAGCATGACCAGAAGGATCCTGAGTCTGATCAGGAGGACCCTCTGGTCCCAATTCCTATTTTCGACCTTTCCTCCTTACCTGGCTCCTACCACAACACTCCTGAAGCTCGCCTCTCCCTTCTCATCGGTCCCAACTGCATCCCAGTCACCTTCCTCTGTGACACTGGAGCTGAGGTCTCCGTCATCAAAGACAACATTCCAGGCCTCCGCCCCACAAAGAAAAAGATCATAGTTATAGGCGTAGGAGGTGATGCCAAAGTTACTTTCTGGTCCGAAAACACCACAGTAGTTGATGAAGATGGAACAGAAATCTCTGCCCCCTTTATTATCAGTAACTGTTGCCCCATCAACCTCCTGGGCAGGGATTTACTTGTCAAACTACAACTGAACATAGTGGTTGGGCCTAGAGGCCTACGTGCTGAAAAAGTGGACTTTTCTACCGATGTCTTTGTGATGGAGGGGCAAGGCACCCCCGCTACTTTCTACAGTCTGGATCTAACTCCCACTGGTCCCTCCTCTGTTACTGAGGACCTACAAGACAAGACTATAGCCCTCATGCAAGGCACGCCCTGGACTCCGCAAAATAATTATCCTCTACATATCACCATGGCTTACACCAGAAACCCCCCTTCTGATAAGTACATACATCAGTTCCATGCTTTGGGCCCTCAAAGGGTGACGGCTACACATTTCTTCTAGGGCCAAGGTTGGGCCTGTGCCCTCATGTCATTATCTATCGAAGCATCACTGCTGGCCACAACCTTCACTCCACATGTGTCTCTGGCGAAAACCCCCTCCATGAGATGGAAAGATCTGCAGGATATTGCACAGGAAGCTATGGTCCACACCCTGTGGACTAAATAATCCCCCTCTCTATACCACAGACAACATACCAGGTACAATTCAATTCAATTTTATTTGTATAGCCCAAAATCACAGAATTTCCATCTCAATGGGCTTCACAAGAAAAAGAGGAATGTATTAACACAGATATACAGCAAGAAAAATAACTAACAAATGCTAACTAAACAAGACTAGCACATTTATGCACTTAGACTCTCCTTCTCGGTGAGGAAAAACTCCTAAAAAAACCCATCAGTGGAGAGATGTACATGTCCCCTCTACACTGGACCACCACAGCCATCCCACAAACACATCTTAGTGCATGACAACCTTATCTCCTCCATGTAGCTACTGATTTTCCACACATTCCTGCCAGCCTATGGGCCACTTCCAAAACTGATGTTGGCCTCATGACCACAGCTTCTCCAGTCACCATTGAACCAAAAACCACCTACAGACCTCGGCTGCGACAGTATCCTCTCAAACCTGATGCAAGAGATGGCATCAGACCAGTTATCCAATATATGATCTCTGCCAGGATCATTATTGAGTGTCCCACTGCTCAGTGTAATACTCCTATATTCCCTGTGAAGAAAGCAGAATCTGGCAGCTGGAGAATGGTCCAGCTGCCAGACCATTTGATGGCCATCACGTTGTTTTGATGGCCATCAAACAACGTGCGCCATGTGTACCTGATCCACATGTACTGCTGAATGAACTATTACCCTAACAGAAGTGGTTCACAGTTATTGACCTCAGCAATGCTTTCTTCTGTAAACCACCGTTGTGTCTATGTGTTTTGTCTTGTGTGTGAATGAAAGAACTGAGTGTTTTAAAGATTCTAGCAGAATCTCACCAGTTCTTAATTTTTATTGTTTTGCCTGTAAAGAAGGACGTATTGGTGACTTGGAGATAAAGGATGGGTTTCATCCCTGAAAACTGATTCCACTGTGTGAGTAGCACACAGTAGAAGGCTGGATCAGTGTCCTCTCTTCAGTCTCATGCCAAAGAACTTCTTTACTGGACTTGTATAAGTTTTAAATGAACTAAAAAGCATAGTTTTGCAAGAAATCTGGTTATTTCCAAAATTCTTAAGATACAGGGAAGTCTAAAGTTAGAGGTCTTTCTTAAAATAAGAAAAAGAGAAAAGTAGAGTTAGAGATCTTTGAATTGGACAAAGAGACAAAATAATTAATTGGGAAAATTTGTGTGCTGCATCACACGCAGCAGGCTGCCAGCACGGCGCCAGTAACAATGATAAAAAAAATACATAAATAAATCAAATAAAAAGAAGCACAGATCTGTGAGACTGGCACATCATCTCGCTGAATGACTGTCCACAGTGTTTATAAAATTGACCCTGGCCAGGTTAATTTTTGGGACTCAGAAAGCCGATTTGTGATGCCAGTTTTTGAGATCAAAAGAAGTTTGTAAAATTATTACCTCATCAAAACCAAATTAGTGAAAATGACTAAACAGTAGTAAATGATTGAATAAACTGTAAGCTGCCCACTCAGATGTTGGTGCAGTTTTACACAGCCATCGTCGAGTCCATCCTCACCTCCTCCATCACCGTGGGGTACAGCCAGGGACAAACACAGACTGCAGCGCATTGTGCGCTCCGTAGAGAAGGTGATTCCATCTCTCGAAGACCTGTACGTCTCCAGGACTCGGGGGCGGGCAGGTTGGATAGCAGCTGACCCTTCCCACCCTGGACATGGACTTTTTGAGCGACTCCCCTCGGGCAGGAGGCTCCGGTCCATTCGGACCAGAACGTCCCGCCACAAAAACAGCCTCTTCCCTTCTGTCGTTGGACTAATGAATGCTTTATAACCTGAATCCCCACATCTCATAGTCACTTCCCTCTTGTCACTTTACTATCTTTATTATTTTCTGTGACATTGCACTACTTTTCTTTTTCTACTGAGCAATCTTAGCTTCGTTAAAATTTTATTATTTTTATTAATTTTATTTTTTATTATTTTCTCAGCAAGTTCCTAGTCTCTGATATTTTTCATTGACGTGGCAATAAAAGCATTCTGATTCTGATTTATATTGCATTATTTATACTAGAGCATTCTGATTCTGATTTATATTGCATTATTTATACTAGATACGTATATCATAAATGCTGAGCCCCCTCATATAACTTATAATCTGAAGAAAAAGTGTAGCAAAGCCCGGAAGCAGTGTCAGCACTTATATTTTCAGATTAATACTGAATTGGTGATGAAATTTATTTGGATCTTTATCCTGGTCAGGAACAGTTAATGACATACATTTTCAGGAAAGGGTTTCTCATTGTCTGTGTATTTTTAAGACATAATTGAAAGTTTGTTTGAAGTGATTAAAGTTTTGCACTAGAAAGAAGAGGAATGAAGATTAGTCAGAGTAAAACAGAGTACATGTGTGAATAAGATGGATCCAAATGGAAAAGGTGGAAGACTTTAAGTATCTAGGATCAACAGTCCAGAGCAATGGAGCAATGGAGAATGTGAAAGAGAGGTGAAGAAGCGTGTGCAGGCAGGCTTGAATGGGTGGAGAAGAGTATCAGGTGTGATGTGTGACAGAAGACTTTCAGCTAAAATT
The DNA here is from genome assembly GCA_902685375.1 of Neostethus bicornis. NCBI lineage: Eukaryota > Metazoa > Chordata > Actinopteri > Atheriniformes > Phallostethidae > Neostethus > Neostethus bicornis. The sequence goes on along the minus strand of CACRXE010000060.1, from coordinate 43,488 downwards.
GAAGGGAAAGTTTACAAAACCATGGTGAGAGCAGCCATGCTGTTTGGTCTAGAGACAGTAGCACTGAGAAAAAGACAGGAAACAGAGATGGAGGTAGCAGAGATGAAGATGCTGAGGATTTCTCGGGGAGTGACCAGGATGGACAGGATTAGAAATGAGTACATCAGGGGAACAGCACATGTTAGAGGTTTTGGGGATAAAGTCCGAGAGGCCAGACTGAGATGGTTTGGACATATGCAGAGGAGAGAGAGAGAGGGTACATCGGAAGAAGGATGCTGGATTTGGAACCACCAGGAAAAAGGCCTAGAGGAAGGCCAAAGAGGAGGTTCATGGACACAGCGAAGGAAGACATGAAGATAGTTGGTGTGACTGAAGAGGATACAGCAGATAGGGTTAGATGGAAGAAACTGACTTGCTGTGGCGAGCCCTGAAGGGAAATGCTGAAAGAAGAAGAATAAGAATTGAAATGTTTTACAAGCTTTTAGTAAACAAGTTGTTAGCGGCAGTGGGATGGAGTCACGATCGTCTGGGTCTTAGTCATCGTGGGGAAGAAGGTTGTAATGATAAATTTGGGCTAAGAAAAGACGGTTAATAGCCTTTTTTGACATGGGAATGATGCAGCAGAGGTGAGGATGATCAGGAGGAGGATGGCGACGAAGGGGAGGATGGCTTTCAGGAGAAATTGAGTCCAGGAACCAGAGAACAACCAGTCAAGCCATCCAGGTAAAGGTGAGCCATCTTTTGATTATTTTTTTTATTATTTTGAATTACTCTATTCATCCCTCACCGGGGAAATTTGTTTGCTGCACTCCTTACACCGCAGCAGGCTGCCCTTCAACGGCGCCAATGGTGGGAGAAGCGGGGGTTAGGTGTCTTCTCCAAGGACCCTAGACGTGCTCTCCGTGGGACGCGAACCCGCGACCTTCCGGTCCGCGGGCGAACGCGCTAACCACGCGGCCACCGTCTCCATCTTGTTAGATTTTACATAGTGCACCTGGCATCCAGGTCGGTGGTGTTATTCTCATGTAAGTTTTTACCAAAGCAAGGCATTCTGGCCTTGGTCTCTTAGTTTCTTCCATGGTCTTTCTCAGTCTGAGCTTAATTGTGCCATTAATCCTTTCAAACTTTGGGGATTGCAGTCACAATGATTTTTTTAGGTCTATGCCTAAGTATTTTGCCATGTTCTTCACAACTTCGTTTACAAAATGGGTGCCATTATCATTCCATATCACCCTATGGATGCCATGTTCATGCATCATGTTTATGATGTATTTGCACAAAGCTTTGGCTACTGTTAGGGCATCTGGTTTGCTAGGTGGCAGCTGTCTTGCCCTTTATAATTGTGCAGAATATTTACTTTTATAGTTAGATTATATTTATTACGTTTTTCTGTCTTTTATTTTGAAGGCCTAATTAGAAACAGGAAGTTGCGACAAGAAGTCGGCCGTTTTGTTTCTGCATTTCAGTTAGCACATGAGCACAAGTTTATCCACTCCCATCCGTCTATTTTTCTAATCCTTTTTGACATCACAGTTTGTAAGTTTGTTTTATATGTTCATGAAGTACAGTATTAATGTCTCATTTGTGCGAAATGACGTTGGAAATGTGTATTTTGCTACTGCTAGTTTGTATGTTTATTACTGCATTCGTAGTCAGATTACACCGCATGTAGGCATATTTTCATTGGGATAAGCTACTTTAAACATATTTTTGCACTATGTTTAGTGTATATTTTCTTTCTGTTTAACAGTTTTACTCTGTTCTGAAGACATCTTTTCTATTGTCATTGAAATGGAGCTTAGACGCTACATCCTGACTCTGCGCATGCTTTCAGAAGGAGTTAGGCTTACTGCTGAATTGTGTTAGATACACACAAGTGAGAGCAGGATAGGAAAAAGACTGTATAAGTAACAAGACGTTGCGCAACGTCTTGTATAAGTAACAAGACGTTGCTTGTATAACATCTTGTATAACGTCTTGTATAAGTAACAAGACGTTACGCAACCGGATAACAAAAATACGACAGCACGGCACACAATCAAACATGGATGAAGTAAATCAGGAATGCACTCCGGAGCCTACTCAGTGTTCTAGACCCAACAATAACTCCCAAGATGGCGGGTCAGTGAAAACTCTCAGAAGTTCCAATTCCAATTGTTCATCCGTGAGCGCCGCAGCAGCCAAAGTCAGAGCAGATGCTGAAGCCGCCCGCGCTCGTGTAGCATTTGCTGAAAAAGAAAATTCCATAAAAGTTGAAATAGCCAAATTGGAAGCCAATCTGGAAGCTTTACAGTATGAAAGAGAAGCTGCAGCCGCTAACGCCAAAACAGAAGTACTGGAAGCAGTAGCAGATCTAGAGGACGGAGAAACCCGTAGCAAGAGAAGCTCCCCTGTTTTAGCCCAAAACACACATGAACACATGAAGCAATTACGTCAAACAACAAAATGTTCACCTTGACGACAGGCCAGCTCCAGTCTATTTTCAGGACACCCCAGAGCAATGTATTGAGCCCCAGTACAACCCCCCCAACACCACACATCTTCAGAGCACAGGACTACGTTGTGATAGATTCCTGGTCAGCATCATTTCAAATTCCACAAAGGACAGTACCCTTCTCACCCCCACCAGATGGCGCTCAGCTATCATCTGTCTCCACAACAGCACACTCAAAACCCCACTCAAAGCAGTGTAAAGACAGAGTTTAAACCCAAGTCAAGCTTTCCAAACTATGCGGACACATCTCACACACGTAGTGCAAAATCTTCAGTAATGATGGATATGGCAAAATATTTAGCATGTAAAGAACTTGTACACACTGGCCTATCACATTTTGATGACCGCCCCAAAACATATAGGGCGTGGAAGTCCCCGTTTTTTAAAACAATCAGAGACGTGAATCTGTCTGCGAGCGAACAGTTGGATTTGCTCTCGAAGTGGCTGGGAAAAGAATCAGGTGAACACGTCAAACGTCTGAGAGCGGTCAATATAGCCAATCCAGCCGCCGCATTACAAACAGCGTGGGAAAGGCTCAATGATTGCTACGGTGCCCCAGAAGTCATCAAGAGTGCTCTCTTCTCAAAGCTTGATAATTTTCCAAAGATTTCTAATAAAGAAAACTACAAGTTGAGAGACCTCAGAGATCTACTAAACGAGGTGCTTGCAGCAAAAGAAGATGGATACTTGTCAGGCTTGTCATTTCTGGATACCGCACGTGGCATAAAGCCAATTGTGGAGAAGTTGCCATACAGCCTACAGGAAAAGTGGCTCAACCAGGGATCTAAATACAAAGAAACTTATCAAGTCAGTTATCCACCATTCTCGTATTTCACCTCTTTTGTCTACTACCAAACTAAAACAAGGAACGATCCCAGATTTTCCTATTCTGGAAACAACGTTCGTTCAGAACAAGTTTTGCAAAGACGCTTCAATCCAAGAAATGCAATTGCAGTGCACAAGACCAAGGTAACAAACGACAAAAGTCCAACGAAAGTGCCTTCTAAAGACGATTTAGTCAAGCAGTGCCCTATCCACAAGAAGCCCCACCCCCTAAAGAAATGTCGAGGATTCAGACTTAAGACTCTCGAAGACAGGAAAGCTTATTTAAAAGAACAAGGCATCTGCTTCAAATGTTGTTCATCTTCTTCTCATCTCGCCCGGGATTGCAAAGTTACGGTGAAATGTGATGAGTGTAACGGTGAAAGTCACATATCGGCCCTTCACCCTGGTCCACCTAAATGGGTGAACAAAGAATCAAACCCCCCACAAGATAACGGTGGGGAGCAAGAAAAAGAGGCAAATTCAGTAGTCGGTCCTCTCTGTACCAAGGTTTGCGGAGACACTCTGAAGTCAAAATCTTGCTCGAAGATCTGTCTTGTCAAGGTCTACCCAAAGAACCACCCACATGAAGCTGTGAAAATGTATGCAATGCTCGATGATCAGAGCAACAAGTCTCTAGCCAGGTCGCAATTTTTTGATATTTTCAAAATCAAAGCCATCACTTATCCTTACACTCTGAAAACGTGTGCTGGACTGACCACAACATCTGGCAGGAGAGCAACTGGATTTCAGATTGAAGCAATTAAAGGTGGAATAAGCTTTTCACTCCCAGCTTACCGGACAATCGTGAGGACTTACCGGACAATCGTGAGGAAATACCAACACCTGAGGCTGCCTTCCACCACCCCCATCTCAAGGATCTCGCCATAGAAATCCCACCTCTGGACAATGATGCTCAGATAGTTCTACTTCTGGGTCGTGACATTTTTTGCGCACATAAAGTGAGACAACAGATAAATGGCTCTAGAGATACAGCATTTGCTCAAAGACTTGACCTTGGATGGGTGTTGGTCGGTGATGTGTGTTTGGGAAAAGTCCATAAGCCCACAGTCCACAGCTACAAAACAAACATACTGGAAGATGGCAGACCAACTCTTTTTCAGCCATGCACAAGTCACGTTCATCTTAACCAAGTAATCAGTCCAAACCAAACAAACGGACTCACAAACGGTCGCTTGCACATGGACGCTGACTCTCTCGGGCTCACTGTTTTTGCTAGAACTGCAACTGATGACAAACGTGCCTTCTCCGTAGAGGACGAACAGTTTATCAAAGTCATGGATGAACAAGTTTTTCAGGATGAAAAACAGTTGGGTCGCCCCCCTTCTTTTCAAGTCTCCAAGACCACCTTTGCCAAACAATCAAGACCTGGCTATGACACGTATCTCCTCACTGCTGCGTATGCTAGAGCGCAAGCCAAAGATGAAAGAACAGTTTGTCGCTTTCATGCAGAAGGTCTTTGACAACAGTCACGCAGAGCCAGCGCCACCCCTGCCAGAAGGACACGAGTGCTGGTATTTGCCATTGTTTGGAGTCTATCATCCCAGAAAACCTGATCAAATCAGAGTCGTGTTTGATTCCAGCGCACAATGCAACGGCATTTCACTCAACAACGTTCTTCTCACTGGACCAGACCTGAATAACAGCCTGCTAGGCGTACTCATTCAGTTCAGGAGAGAGAGAGTAGCTGTAATGGCGGACATTGAACAGATGTTTCATTGTTTCATTGTAAGGGAAGACCATAGAGACTTCTTACGTTTCCTGTGGTTTCAAGATAACGATCCCACCAAGGACATTGTTGAATACAGGATGAGAGTCCATGTTTTTGGCAACAGTCCTTCTCCAGCCGTGGCAACGTACTGCCTCAGAAGAGCAGGCAACAGTGGAGAACAGGAATACGGGTCAGACACGAGACACTTTGTGGAGCGTGAGTTCTATGTAGACGACGGACTTATTTCAACTCCCTCTGAGCAAGAAGCCATTACTCTTCTGCAGAAAACGCAAGCTTCACTATCTGAGTCAAATTTGAGACTTCACAAGATCACGTCCAACAGCATTGAAGTCCTGCAAGCATTTCCAGCAGGGGACCACGCAAGAGATGTACAAGATCTCTACCTGGGAACAGAAACTGTGCCCACGACGAGGAGTCTTGGTCTGAGTTGGGAAGTCAAGAGAGACACATTCACCTTTCAAATGAATATCATGGACAAACCGTTCACATGTCGAGGAGTACTCTCTACTATAAACAGCCTCTTCAACCCGCTTGGGTTCGTCGCTCCTGTGACCATACAAGGAAAATCTCTGTTGCGAGAACTTACGCTGGATGGGACAGAATGGGATACCCCACTTCCCCATGACAAACGTAGTGTGTGGCAGACATGGAGAGATTCCCTACAGGAACTGCAGCAACTTCACATTCCTCGTGCTTACACTACAACCTCTCCTTCAAAAGCTAACAAAAAAGAAATATTTTCTGATGCATCCACAAAAGCAATTGGTGCGGTAGCATACCTCAAAACCACTGACGAAGATGGCAAAGTTCACATGGGTTTCATCTTAGGAAAAGCCAAACTTGCATCTGCAAACGGGCCCACCATCCCAAGATTGGAACTTTGCGCTGCAGTGTTAGCCGTGGAAATGGCAGAACTCGATTCGCCAGTCCACAGAGCAAAAGCAGTGGCGTTATGTGCCCACAAAACATAACCCAAGTGACCATGCATCCAGATCCGTTCAAGCCTCTCTGCTCACCAAAACAAACTGGTTCACAGGTCCAGCATTCCTTCAAAAGCCTCAAACAGTATGTGATCAGCAACAAACAAGTAGCATAAGTAGCATTCTTCATGGATGTGTTACCTGTCGAAAGCTCAGTGGGAAAAGAGAGAACCAAAAAATGTCAGACCTCCCTCAAGAGCGGCTGAGCACTTCATCTCCCTTCACATACACTGGTGTGCACGTCTTCGGACACTGGTTTGTGACAGCCAGACAGACAAGAGGAGGTGTTGTACAAAACAAGCGCTGGGCCGTTCTCTTCACATGCTTGAGTACACGTGCTGTCCACATAGAGGTAATAGAGTCGATGGACACGTCGTCTTTCATTAACGCCTTGAGGAGATTCTTTGTTATCCGTGGCCCCTCTGAACAGCTTCACTCAGACTGTGGAACCAACTTTGTCGCCGCTTGAAGAGAGTTGGAGTATCACAAAGTACTGAAGGGATCAGACGTTCAGAAGTACACAAACGATCAAGGATGTTCATGGCACTTCAACCCACCACACTCCTCACATATGGGTGATGCATGGGAACGCATGATTAGAGTCGCAAGGAGGATCTTAGATTCAATGCTCATGCAAATTCACTCGTCAAGCTTGTCCAATGAAGTCCTGTGCACTCTCATGGCAGAAGTGACATCCATCATCAATTCCAGACCCTTGGTTTCTGTATCTTCTGATCCAGAGGTTCCTCAAATACTTACCCCTGCGATGCTTCTCACCCGGAAACAGAGTGTTCCACCTCCATCTGAGAAATTCACCGACAAAGACTTGTTCAAGCAACAGTGGCGTCAAGTACAAAGGCTTGCAGACCAATTTTGGAGTCTTTGGAAACGTTAATATCTGCACACACTGCAAAGTACGTCATAAATGGAAAGCGTCAAGTCCCGACATCGAAGAAGGTGATGTCGTTTTACTGAAAGACACTCAGACATGCCGCAATGACTGGCCCGTGGCTCTTGTGACTAAAACCTTTCCAGGACGCGATGGAAAAGTCCGAAAAATCGAGATTAAAACGACCAAAGATGGATCTACAAAGACATTCCTTCAGCCCGTCACAGAGGTCATTCTTCTTCTGAAATCAAAGGACTGAATGTTTAGTTCATGTTTTAGGTTTACAGTGTATGGCATCTTTACAGACACCAGGCGGGGAGTGTCTTGCCCTTTATAATTGTGCAGAATATTTACTTTTATAGTTAGATTATATTTATTACGTTTTTCCGTCTTTTATTTTGAAGGCCTAATTAGAAACAGGAAGTTGCGACAAGAAGTCGGCCGTTTTGTTTCTGCATTTCAGTTAGCACATGAGCACAAGTTTATCCACTGCCATCCATCTATTTTTCTAATCCTTTTTGACATCACAGTCTGTAAGTTTGTTTTATATGTTCATGAAGTACAGTATTAATGTCTCATTTGTGCGAAATGACGTTGGAAATGTGTATTTTGCTACTGCTAGTTTGTATGTTTATTACTGCGTTCGTAGTCAGATTACACTGCATGTAGGCGTATTTTCATTGTGATAAGCTACTTTAAACATATTTTTGCATTATGTTAAGTGTATATTTTCTTTCTGTTTTACTCTGTTTTTACTCTGTTTTTTTGTTCTGTTTTACTCTGTTCTGAAGACATCTTTTTCATAGTCATTAAAATGGAGCTTGGACGCTATATCCTGACTCTGCGCATGTTTTCAGAAGGAGTTAGGCTTACTGCTGAATTGTGTTAGATACACACAAGTGAGAGCAGGATAGCACCAATTCAACGCACTTGGTTAGTGAATCTAGTATTACCAAACAGTATTTGTATGTCACACTTCTGTTAAGTTCAATGAAATCTAGGTGTATGATTTCAAATGGATAAGTGCCAATTGGGCACTTCCCTCTTTGTGATCTGACATTGCCTTGAGAGTTGTGTCTGCAGCATGTGATGCAATTCTGCAAAAAAATTTAAAGTAGGTGTGTAGAGCTTTGGTTGTGTGAAATGCATCTCCTACTATTCTCAGCATCCCACTGTTGACACATGGCTAAGGCCATGGCTTAATGTTGCCACAATTGAGAATAGGCTCCTGGGAAGGCGGGGTTTGGGGTCCACAGCAATAAGTTCATCACTTTTTGCGGTGGCTCCAGCTGTTGTCCATTGAGCTCTCTCTGGATCAGGAGTGCTCTGCTGCATGTCGCGCAGCACCTGTAATGGGAATATTTCTGGTTGTCATTGGGTGGCTTGTGATGTGGTCGAAGTGACAATTGTTGCGGGGGCCATAGCAGCTAATTTAGCTGCAGCATCAACCTTAGCTTTTCTTTGAGAAATGGGATCAGTGTCGTTGGTGTGTGCCTTTAAATAAAATAATTGAATGAATGAATGAATGAATGAATTAATTAATTAATTAGTCTGGTCGCCTGGTTTCAGGAGTTCCAAAAATGTCTGTGGGTTGTGAGAGAAACTGGAGACACAGAGCAACCAGGAAAAGTCTCTGGCAAAAATAACAAAATAAGCCATTTATGAACAGGGCACAGTTCAGCTGATTTCTTCACCACTTTGAGACGCTGGCCCCTATTGGCTACCAGCCCCTTTGTTATGGACTTCTACTGCTACTCCCGTCGTTTGTTGTGGCTCACACAAGAGTTGAACTTTTTTGCAGTGGCTCTGATGTATTCAGGAGGGCCTCTAATTCAGCTGAACTTGATGAGGTCCCTCCCACCGTGGCAAACTCCTGTTTTTTCTCTGCAAAACTTTCGTCAGGCGCAAATCTTTGGGCAATTCTTGTCCTGTAACACAGAATAAGAAAATACTGGCAGACAATTGACTTCTTGCACCTCGTTAGATTGAAACAATTTACTCATTCATTCTGTTAAAGTATTTCTAGTCTTACTTTTAGCTTCTTAAGCTGAAAATCCCAAAATTGTAAACTTCAAGATATGATCTGATTAAATAGATGCTGTAAGTTCATTACAATGTTTAATAGGATATATTTCTATCCATTTTCAAATTGGACCAATAGTTACTAAACAGTACTTTACTCCTTGTGCAAATAAAAACTTCAATAAAATGAAGGTGTAAATGCTTAAATAGTTGATTTCTTTGGGGAAATTACCTCTCCTTGGTCTTAAATGACCTTGACTGTTATATTTATAGCAGATCATTGACAAAACTTTGCTTGCTTACTTGTTTGTTTGTTTGTTTGTTTTAAATAAAATACTCTAATTAAATATACCTTCCCTCCTATTGAGACATGGGAAAACCCATGGCTCAATATAGTTACAATTTGAAATAACAATTTTTTCTATCTGTATGTGTGGTGATCGCAAGCCCTATAAAAATTCACATGCTCTCAGTGATGCATGGAGTTCTGCAAATTGTGCTAAACAGTTTTAAATTCAATTATTGTGGTTTCTGTCGTCAAAGCATATCCAAATTTATGACCCTAACCCTAAAGATGACATCATCTGTTATTCGTTCTGTGGCCTTGAGGCTTCCTGAATTACAATCTTCCTTCTCTATGATCTGCCTTTCTTTACTATTTGGCCTGCCTTGCCACACCTCAAATCATGTGTCATTTAGTTCATAAAAAGTTCCTTCTCTGCCTGTCTGATGAGTTAAGGTCACAAAAGTTAACTTCTTAACACCCACTGTACCGGCGACATTACGTTTTGTTGAGGGGGGAGGGGTTTGTCTGCACTCATAAAGACACTTATTCTTTGTTCAATTCCACTAAGTTATACCTCGTTGTAAAGCTAATGATCATAACGTTTTCACTAGTTTCAAGAAGAAATAACTAATTATCCGCAAAAAAAAATCAAACTGTATAGCGCATTGTTTATCTATGATCCAGTTCTGACGGCCTCAGTCGGCTTCGATCTTTTGGTCTCATTTTGTCCGTAATAATCCACAGAATAACTATATGAACTTGTATTTTCTCAAAAGTAATCCAGTTTGGAGAAATAATCCAGAAAACGTGATTTTTTTTTTTTCTGTGAGAAATTCATGGTAAAAAACGTAGCAGTCGCATTCCTAGCTCCATAGCAACCGCCACGCTGTTTTTATAACTTAGTCCATGGTGTCTTTCATTTCTGCACGAAGTTATCTACAAAATGAGACCATTCGCAAAATTTTCCGATAATGGGTTTGTTTGTTAGATGACTTGAATGAAACAAGCGCTCCCCCTTCAGCTAACAGCGGCGTTAGCTTGTTAGCTGCTAGCTAGCTAATAATGTCACTTTAAAATAAAAGATTGGCATATAAAGATAGCCAATAGTTTTAGCTTCAAAACGAGGGGCTTAACTCAAAACCGGACCAATCCGATCGCTTGTTATTTAGCTGCGTAATGGAATTTTACAAAAACAAACAGCCGCCATCTTGGTGAGTCATGACGCACGCGTCAGATTCCTCAGGTTAAACTGACAGAAAGATTGAGTGATTTTCAAGTTTATTTTCAACTTTTCTTTCTTTTTCTTTTTTTTTCTCAAATTTTTTTTTAACACTACAAGCCCCAGCATTTTTTCAACCTCCTATCCATCATCTGACCCTCTCTACCAGGCCGGCACCCTGAGGAGCAGTGTCGTCCAAAGGTTTTTGTTATTCAATAAGAGTCGTTAGCTCGTTAGCACTCTGCTGCCTTTCTCATTTTGGTTTTTTGTGCATGTGTTCTCTCAATACAGGATTTAACTTTTGGGAATCAGATCTCACTTCAGCTGTCTCAAGGCACAAACGTATAGACTGAAAAACAGATTTCCTCCATCAAACACAGTTTGACCAATTTACTAGAGCCATCAGGCCTTGACAAGCCTAGGATTTGTTAACTTTGTGCCCCAAAGTATCTGAATCTGGCTTCAAATAGTGTGTCCTGTGCCTATGCTGAGATGTTTGTAATTCGGTAAATATTGCAAAAATATGATTCCTGTTATGGACGTAGCGCCACCTAGAGTTGATGACATTTTTAGACTTCATGCTAATTCTCATGCTGTGTTTTTCTAAACATTTGGTGTTACACTCTTACGAAGCTCAACTGACTGTGAACTCTTACACACACACATGTCTGACTGTATGTAGAGTTTTATTATGTATTTATATGTATAGCTTGATACTGATTCTAGTTCATTTTTCATGTTGCAGTATGACAAGGTTATAAGGAGGTATTACAGAATACAGACTGCACAACAAAATGCTTGTTTTTTTTGTCAGTTTTATTATCACAAACAAAGAAATGAAATAATGAAACAAAATGTAAAAACATGACGGAGTCTCTCTAACAAGTCACAGTTTGAGATTCAGCTACATTCCTCACACCACCGCGGAATCTTCTTTTCACACGTGCCACACATGTACCTGTAGCACTGAGAGCATCTCACAGTGATGCGGTTACTGTGGCATCGGCGCTTCACTTGGCACTTAGCTCTTTTTCCAGGGCTGGGTGTGGAAGGCTGTTGCCGAAGCACCTTTTCTTTGACTGCTGCCTTGGATAACACATGACGCTGAGCCAGCTCTTCTGCAAGTTGCCACAGGAAGTCCACCCTGCGCTCCTGCATCCCGCTGCATGCTTGCCACAATATGTACGCATTCAGTGCTGCCATGTCAATCATATTATAAAACACAGCTACGGGCCATCGTCGTGTTGGCACACGGACAGTGTACTCCCTCACCATCTGGTCCATGATATCAACACCACATTTGGTGGTGTTGTAGAGGGTGATGGTGTTTGGCTTCTTTTTGGCGTTATCCGCAGTCTCAATGACGTCATGCAAGCTGCTAAGGATCAGGACATTCTTTTTGCGCTTTGCGGTGTAGACGGTCATAGTGGCTCCAGTGGTTGAAAGCACCTGATAAATAAGACACACGGCATTATTGTCACAGCACACACAGCGCTACATAAGTTAAAAAATAAAGACAAAACCACAAAAGACCTGTGTTACCAACCTGAGTGCTGAATAGATCATGGTTTGTCTGCCTTGTGCTCTCTGGGACCTCTCTCCGGATCTTGTTCACTGTGCCCAGGAGGGTGGTATTGTGGCTAAGAAGGGGTCGTGCAAGTGAAAGAGAAGTGAAGTAATTGTCCGTGGTGACAGTTCTGCCCTGATCCAAGAAAGGGTGCATCAATGTCATCACGACATTTTCACCCAATCTCTCCCGGTGGGGACGAGTGGTGTCCTTCCCCAAATATGGCTGCACATTGCAGATGTACTTACTTTGTAAATCGCAAGCCACCCAAAACTTTATTCCAAATTTATCTGGTTTACTTGCAATGTACTGCAGGAACCTGCAGCGCGTCTTGGTAGGAAACAGCTGCTCGTCCACAGTTATATGGCGGCCAGGATTGTATGCCGAGATACAGTTTGCCACAAATGATCCCCACACTGTGGAAATTGGAGCAAACTTGTCAGTCTGTGCTCGCTCGTAACGGGTGGTCTTGTCATCAAACCGTAAGTGGCGCATGATGTCCTCAAAGCGGTGTTTGGTCATTGTTCGGGTGATCTGTGGGTTTCTGAACCTCGCTGACCAACAGTCACGTAGTGCTGGCAGCCTGATGATTCCGCGGAAGATGATCACTGAAACAAATGCCATCAGCTCAGACTGGAGGAGAAACCACTCAGCCTTCCTTCGCTGTCCGTGCTGATTTGTCCACTCTTGAATGGTACGGAACATGTCTTGAGTGATAAAGGTCAGAAAACTCTGAAGACGGCTCGTAACACGTCTCCTGGTGGAATCTGTGGGCTCTCTTTGTGAGGGGTATGGTTCAACATGTGTGAAATTGAGCCGAGCCCCAACCTCTGCTTCAAGCCACACTGTTTCATCTTTGGCTTTTTTTGTTGGGGGACAAGTCTCCACATTAGCAGTGTGAACACATTTAGATAATGAGCCAAGTGCCTCCGTCTCGAGCCACACTGTTCCATCTTTGGCTTTTTTTGTTGGGGGACCAGTCTCCTCATCTGCAGTGTGAACATATTTAGATAATGAGCATTCAAACGATATTGCAAACTTTTGCAAAGTTATGACTGGACAGATAAATAGACAAACAAATAAATTATAAACTGAAATAAAATCTCACCTGAAGACTGCTCCTCCTCCTCCGTTGAATCTGCCTCAAGATTCACCTCATCGTCCCCTGACTCACACATGTCCACTCTGGACAGAATCTGCTCCAGGGCCTCCTCTGTCGTAATTCTCCTACCTCTCTGCATCTTTTGGGTTGTGTTTGAAAAATCTAGCTGTATCTGAGATTTATAAGCCCACTTGGCACAAAAGGAAAATGCATTGCTCTACCATCCCCCACTACAGACCTTTGTTTTCCAATGAACCACAATCGGGACGTTGGAGGAAAAAGCAGAAGCAAAAAACAAGCATTGTGTTGTCATACTTCAACATAAAACATGGAATAGAATCCGTATCAAGGTATACATAAATAAGGCAAAGAAATAAGAAAATAATAATTAAAAAACAAAAAACTTAACATGTATTCTGACGTGTGTGTGTGTGTGTGTCTGTGTGAAAGAGTTCACAGTCAGTTGACTCCGTGAGAGTGTATCACCAAAAATGTTTAGAAAAACACAGCATGAAATAGCATGAAATCTAAAAATGTTATCAACTCTTGGTGGTGCTAGGAATCATATTTTTGGAATATTTACCATCTTGAAAACATCTCAGTATGGGCATAGGACATACTATTAGAAAGCCCAACCAGCTTCAGATATATTGGGGCACAAAGTTAACAAATCTGAGGCGTCTCAAGGCCTAATGGCTCTAGTAAATTGCACATAGACTGTGATTTTATGGATGAAATCTGCTTTTCAGTTTATTGGTCTAAACATTGAGATAGCAGAAGTGAGATCTATCCTGAATTCTTTTGAGAAAACACACCCAGTGAGGAAGGCTGCATATGTAAGCTCCTGGCTGGAGGTCTACATCTTGTCAAACTGGTTTGACTCAGCCAGAACTTGCTTGTGTGAAGTACCTTCCAAACAACTCTTAAGTGCCTTGTTTTAATATCAAAGCACAAGGCTGGGGTCTAGAAGAAGCTTTCAGGTTGGCAGATCAACTGACCCAATCTGGAGTCTCCTAGTGTTAATCAATCTTCCAAACAGCAATAATTATTTACATTGATATGAAATTGGTAGGTATTTATCATGCATACATAAATGACAAAGTAGAGAAAAAAACAAAACAAAAAACCCTCCCACCCCAGGCTCTTAGAAAAAAAAAAAAACAAACAAACAAAAGGGGTATCAATGGGGAACACCATAAGAAAAAATTAATTAACAAAAGATAAAAAGAAAAATTTGTAAACTGTAGTCTTCATGTCAATTATATTCAGAAAATTCAAACGTCAAAGGTAAATAAATGATTTCACATCTTCTACAAATGGGTTCCAAGTTTCACAAAATTTCTGTTGTTTTAATTTGACCTTGTATCAGAGTTTCTCCAGTGGTAAGAAAGAGAGCCCCTCCTTCAGCCACTGAGATACTGAAGGGGCTTTGTTCGATGTCCATTGAAAGAGGATCAGCCTGCATGCAATCAAAGTGGCAAAAGCAATCGCGTTTCCTTGAAATTTGTTCATTTTATGTGGAGGTGATGGTATTCCAAAAATACCAATCCGGAAGTCAGGTGTCAGGTCTTTTCCGTGGATGTGGGATAGAACCTGAAATATATTTGTCCAACAATTATAAATGGTAGGACAGGACCAAATCATGTGACCCTCAGTAGCTGGGGTGTGTCCACATCTGGAGCAGGTTGGGTCAACTTCTGGGAAAATCTTTGCTAACCGCTCCCTTGTATAGTGGAGACGGTGGAGAATTTTGAATTGAATTAGTCCATGATGGATGCAGAAAGATGAGCTGTGTATACGAGTGAGGCAGGATTCCCACTCCTCATCAGATAGATTCTCTCCAATGTCTTTTTCCCATTTGTCTTTGGTTTTACTCCATTTTGTGGGTTTCATGTCCAAGAAAAGTTTGTAAAGAACAGAATTTTTTTTCTTGCCAAAAGGATCTAATTCTAAAATTGTGTCCATTTTATTTTTGGAAGGTAAATAAGGAAATGAAGAAAACAATGATTTTGTAAAACTGCGTATTTGTAAATATCTAAACATGTGTGAAACAGATATGTTGTAATTATCAACTAAATGATTAAATGTACAGAAAACATCACCAGAGTAAAGTTGAGAGAGAAACTTCAGACCCTTGTTATGCCAACTTTTAAATGCACCATCTGACACTGACGGTAAAAAGAATGGGTTAGAGGAGATAGGAATAAACCTGCTGGCTTGTTGGAAGGCAAAGTGTTTCCTGAATTGAACCCATATCTGTGAATAGATGCTCTCACGATTGGACTAAGTTTTTTTTTAGATTGGTTTTGAGACAATGAAGAAGTCAGAAATGGCAGTTCCATTTGAGTCCAAACTTCCCCTTCATTTTTTTCATATGCATGTCTCCAGTATAACATTTTGGCAATGTCAGTTGCCCAATAATAGAACATAAAATTTGGAAGTCCGAGCCCTCCTGCTTCCTTTGTAACCTCCAAATAGGTCTTCTTCATTCTAGGATTTGTATTATTCCAAATGAATTCTGCTATCATTCGATCCAGATTTGTAAAAATGGACTTAGTTATAAAAATAGGAATCATTTGAAAATATACAAAAACTTCGGCAAAACAGACATTTTCTTCTTCTTCTTCTTCTCCTTTCGGCATTTCCCTTCAGGCGTCGCCACAGCAAGTCAGTTTCTTCCATCTAACCCTATCTGCTGCATCCTCTTCGGTCACACCAACTATCTTCATGTCTTCCTTCACTGTATCCATGAACCTCCTCTTTGGTCTTCCTCTAGTCCTCTTTCCTGGTGGTTCCAAATCCAGCATCCTTCTGCCGATGTACTCAGTCTCTCTCCTCTGTACATGTCCAAACCATCTCAGCCTGGCCTCTCGGACTTTATCTCCAAAACCTCTTGCATGTGCTGTTCCTCTGATATACCGTAATTTCACGGCCATAAGGCGCACCTAAAAGTCTAAAATTTTCTTCAAAATGAGCGGTGCGCCCTTTTGTGCGGTGCGCCTTGTGTGTGTGAGAAAAGGTGGACCTAAAAGAAAAAGGTGCCCGTGAGGCGAGGCACCGCTTCACCCTCTTTCAGGAGAAAGAGGCTTTTCTTTCTTCTGAAAGAAAAGCATGAGAACGTTAAAGAGTGAAGTGTGGCATGGATTGTGTATAAAAAAAGTATTTGCTGTATGCACAACATTGCTGTTTTAACCCTGAAAATGGCAAAGAGACACGCTTATGACGCTCAGTTTAAGCTGAAGGCAATCAGCTACGCGGAGGAACATGGGAATCAAGTCACCGCGAGAAATTTCATCATAAACGAGTCAATGGATTGTAGATGCTTGGACTAACGCAGTGCTTCTCAATTATATCCTGTTGCGCCCTCCCTAGAAAGAAGAAAATATTTTGAGTCCCCTCTCCCCCACTCTCCGCCATGACCATAATTAGTATCATTTGTCTATGAAATTGTTATAAGCAGTGGTCCCCAACCACCAGGTGGACCACCCCTGGTGCGAGGGGCCTAACTAGTATTTTTATTCACTTTGTTTTTGTGATGTCTTCATTTTGAAGGTATGTTTACCGTTACCATGGCAACCAGAGTGCGTTCGAGCAGAGAGAATGTTTCCACGTTATAAAGACGCTGCTAATAAATTTTCTTGTGAAGACAACGTGGATTTAAATGTATTATTATTGATTAAAAAAGCCAGTTTTTTCCGGCTGGTCTTATCACCTGTAGACCGGTCCGTGAAAATAATATCAGACACTAAACCGGTCCATGGCGCAGAAAAGGTTGGGGACCCCTCGTTCTAAGTACACTTCTGCATAACACTGTATCCTCATTAACATTAAAGAAAAGAAAAAGAACAGCTTTATTAACATTGTTTTTTGTGTGTAACAGAAAATATTTAAAGTGCATCAATTAACTTGAATTTTAATAAAAATAATTCTTATTTAAACTATAAACTACAACTACTGGGTGGAGACGGTGGCCGCGTGGTTAGAGCGTTTGCCCGCGGACCAGAGTCGCGGGTTCGCGTCCCACGGAGAGCACGTCTAGGGTCCTTGGAGAAGACACCTAACCCCCGCTTCTCCCACCATTGGTGCCATTGAAGGGCAGCCTGCTGCGGTGTAAGGCGTGCAGCAAACAAATTTCCCCGGTGAGGGATGAATAGAGTTATTCATTTATTTATTATTTATTTACTGTAGTGGATGTACCATTACACTTTATTCTAGTACGGCAAAAAAGAAAAACGTGTTCCACAGGATCACACGCACCCCACTATTGGAGAAGCACTGGACTATTTTTTAATACGCACATTTGCATGCTTGCGTGTGTTGTTGTAAGGCGGTGTGTGACTGAGACTGCGCCTTTTCGTACGGTGCGCCTTATGTGTGTGTTAAATACAGCAACGACGCACAAAACTGAGGCTGCGCCTTTTCGTACGGTGCGCCTAATGGCCGTGAAATTACGGTACTCATTTCTAATCCTGTCCATCCTGGTCACTCCCAGAGAAATTCCCAGCATCTTCATCTCTGCTACCTCCATCTCTGCTTCCTGTCTTTTCCTCAGTGGCACTGTCTCTACGTAGACCAAACAGCATGGTGGGTCTCACCACGGTTTTGTACACTTTTCCTTTCATTTTAGCTGAAACTCTTCTGTCACACATCACACCTGATACTTTTCTCCACCCGTTCCAGCCTGCTTGAACACACTTCTTCACCTCTTTTCCACACTCTCCATTGCTCTGGACTGTTGATCCCAAGTACTTAAAATCTTCCACCTTGTTTATCTCTTCTCCCTGTAACCTCACTTTTCCATTTGGATCCCTCTCATTCACACACATGTACTCTGTCTTACTCTGACTAATCTTCATTCCTCTTCTTTCTAGTGCAAACCTCCACCTCTCCAGCTTTTCCTCCACCTCTTCCCTCCTCTCACTACAGATCACAATGTCATCTGCAAACATCATTGTCCATGGAGATTCCTGTCTGACCTCGTCTGTCAGCCTGTCCATCACCATAGCAAACAGCAAAGGACTCGGAGCAGATCCCTGGTGCAGTCCCACCCCCACACTGAACTCCTCTGTCTCACCTACAGCACACCTCACCACTGTCCTACAGCCCTCATACATGTCCTGCACCGCTCTAACATACTTCTCCATCCCACCAGACTTCCTCATACAATACCATAGTTCTTCTCTAGGTACCCTGTCATACGCGTTCTCTAGATCTACAAAGACACAGTGCAGCTCCCTCTGATCTTCCCTGTACTTCTCTATCAGCATCCTCAAGGCAAATATTGCATCTGTAGTGCTCTTTTTAGGCATAAAACCATACTGCTGGTCACAAATTCTTACTTCAGACCTTAGCCTAGCTTTGACAACTTTTTCCCATAACTTCATCGTATGACTGATCAGTTTAATTCCTCTGTAGTTACCACAACTCTGCACGTCTCCCTTGTTCTTAAAAACAGGGACCAGCACACTTCTTCTCCATTCATCAGGCATCTTCTCACTTTCTAATATCCTGTTAAACAACCCAGTCAGAAACTCTACTGCCACCTCACCTAAACACTTCCATACTTCTATAGGGAATCGTCAGGGCCGAGAGCCTTTCCACTCTTCATTCTGTTCAGTGCCCTCTTTATTTCTACCTTACTGATCCTAGTCACTTTCCGGTCCACTATGGTAACATCTTCTACTCTTTGTTCTCTTTCATTTTCTTCATTCATCAACTCTTCAAAGTACTCTTTCCAACTTCCCATCACATTACTGGCATCTGTCAAGAGACATCCATTCCGGTCTTTAATCACCCTAACTTGCTGCACATCCTTCCCATCTTTGTCTCTCTGTCTTGCCAACCTGTATAAGTCCATCTCTCCCTCCTTGCTGTTCAGCTTAGCATACAAGTCGTCGAAGGCTGCTTGTTTTGCCTTTGCCACCTCTACTTTAACCTTATGCTGTATCTCCCTGTATTCTTGCCTACTCTCTACAGTCCTCTCAGTGTCCCACTTCTTCTTAGCCAGCCTCTTTCTTTTGATACAATCCTGAACCTCCTCATTCCACCACCAAGTCTCTTTATCTATCTTCCTTCCAGATGACACACCAAGTACTCTCATGCCTGTATCCCTGATCACATTAGCTGTAGTTGTCCAGTCATCTGGAAGCATCTCCTGCCCACCAAGAGCCTGTCTCAACTCCTTTATAAAGTTCAAACAGCACTCTTCCTTTTTCAGCTTCCACCATTTAGTCTTCTGAACTCCCTTCATCTTCTTAGACTTCCTCACTGCTATGGTCATCTTACACACGACCATCCTGTGCTGTTTTGCTACACTGTCTCCTGCTACAACTTTGCAGTCACTGATCTCTTTCAGATTACACCGCCTACACAAAATGTAATCTACCTGTGTACTCCTTCCTCCACTCTTGTTAGTCACCCTGTGTTCCAGCCTTTTCTTGAAGAAAGTATTCACTACAGCCAATTCCATTCTTTTCGCAAAGTCGATCACCATCTGACCTTCTGCATTCCTGTTCTGGATACCAAACCTGCCCATCACCTCCTCATCATCTCTGTTTCCTGCACCAACGTGGCCATTGAAGTCTGCTCCAATAACAACTCTCTCACTTCTAGGGATGCTCTGGATTGCCTCATCAAGGTCTGACCAAAATTTCTCTTTCTCCTCGACCTCACCTCGACCCTACCTGTGGCGCATACCCACAAACAATGTTGAACATTACCCCTTCAATTTCTAGTTTGAGGCTCATCACCCTGTCTGACCTTCTTTTTACCTCCAGAACATTCCCAACTAACTCTTCCTTCGCTATAACTCCTACACCATTCCTCTTCCTATCTACACCGTAATAGAACAACTTAAACCCTGCTCACAGACTTCTAGCCTTGCTGCCTTTCCATCTAGTCTCCTGGACACACAGGATATCTACTTTTCTTCTCTCCATCATGTCAACTAACTCTCTACCTTTACCCGTCATAGTACCAACATTCAAAGTTCCTACCCTAAGTCCTAGACTCTTGAGGTTTCTCTTCTCTCTCTGCCGATGTACGCGTCTTCCGCCTCTTCTTCTTTGACCTCTTCTTCTTTGACCACCAGTAGTCCAATTTCCACCAGCACCCTGTTGGTCAACAGCACCGATGGCGGTCGTTGTTAACCCGGGCCACGACCGATCCGGTATGGTATTTCTTGAACTGAGTTGCATATTTTAATTTGGCATAGTTTTACGTCGGATGCCCTTCCTGACACAACCTCTGTGATTTTCTGGGCTAATGCCCATTGCACAATCATTTGGATGGTTAGCGTTTAGATGTTTCACTGAGGAGTACAACATCTAAACAGCTATGAAAATAAATACATAATAAATAAAGGATTAAAAAGAAAAAAGTAAATAAATATAACCTAAAGTAAGTATGTAACAGCAATGGCTGGAACATGCTACAAAAACTTTCAAAATTCAAAAAATGCCAATCTGAGCTGGTCGTCTGGTTAAGCAAAACGACCATAGCTATTGCAAAAATACTACTAAAAAAGTAAAAACGATGACAAAACGGATAACGAATTTATATAACTCTTCTAAATTTTTAAAGAATAATTTAAAAAAAAAATAACTAGAGTTTCAGACGCCGATAGCCTGATTATTTTGATTATTTTGATTATTTTGAATTACTTTATTCATCCCTCACCGGGGAAATTTGTTTGCTGCACTCCTTACACCGCAGCAGGCTGCCCTTCAACGGCGCCAATGGTGGGAGAAGCGGGGGTTAGGTGTCTTCTCCAAGGACCCTAGACGTGCTCTCCGTGGGACGCGAACCCGCGATCTTCCGGTCCGCGGGCGAACGCGCAAACCACGCGGCCACCGTCTCCACCCCATTTGATTATGATTAACCAAATTCATAACCTTAGCTAATAAAACAAAAAACAAAACAATAAAATACTTCACAAAACTATACATAGCGATTATAAAACTCTTCAACTGTACAGAATATGTTCTGAACAGTTAAAACTAGTAAATAACAGCTAAATTTGGATTGCGAAAGAGGAGCTCCAGAAAGTGCTACCTGTTCTGCTGGTGCATTTTTCGAAAAAAAAAAAAAACATTTTAATAATATTTATTCTGCCTGCAAGTGAGATTGGTATTGTTGACCATTTTTTTTAAGTCCCTTGATGTCTGTTCTAACAATGAGTCAAAATTTCAGGTTCGTAGTTCAGCCATTGTGCGGCCAATATTTATTCCTCAATATTTAAATGTTTCCTTTTCTTGTTTGAATGGAAACATAGAAAAGTCACTGTCAATGTTATTGATAGAAAACAACAAGCTTTTGGTATAATTTAATTTATATCTCGATATGCAACTAAATTGATCTAAGGAGTCTCGGTATGGATGTAGATGGATCCGACAAATATAATAATAAATCGTCTGCATAAAGTGAGACTTTGTGTACAATACCACCACTGGAAATTCCGGTAATCACGTTGTCCATTCTAAGAGCCACAGCCAGAGGTTCGATCGCTAAATCAAACAAATAGGTAGACAAGCTGCAGCCTTGTCTCCAACCTCTCCCCAGTTTAAAGAAGTTTGATGATCCTAAGCAAGGTGGAAACAAACGAAATTGTTGGCACTGTAAATAAACAAAAAAACAAAACCTCCACAGACCTCAATGGGATTGATTAGAAAATTGTAAAGAAAGTTATTAATAGTATTACTGTGCCCTTAACCTACATTTGTAATCTTTCATTTGCAACTGCAACTTTTCTTCAAAATATGAAGATGGCAAAAGTGATTCCACAATACAAATCAGGTGACAGTAAATTATTTTCAAATTACCGGCCAGTGTCCTT
The DNA here is from genome assembly GCA_902685375.1 of Neostethus bicornis. Classification (NCBI taxonomy): domain Eukaryota; kingdom Metazoa; phylum Chordata; class Actinopteri; order Atheriniformes; family Phallostethidae; genus Neostethus; species Neostethus bicornis. The sequence goes on along the minus strand of CACRXE010000060.1, from coordinate 21,521 downwards.
GCTCTGACAATTCTCAAAAATACTAGAGAAAACGTTTGAAAAGAGACTGACAAATTGCTTAGACCAATTTAATATGCTATCTGATAATCAGTATGGTTTCAGAAAGAACAGATCAACAGGACAGGCTTTGATGAACATAACTGAGGAAATTACTAGCTGTATGGATGAGAGAACGCATGTTGTTGGAGTCTTTGTTGATTTAAAAAAGGCTTTCGACACCATAAATCATGATTTATTATCACTTAAGATAGAGCAGTATTGCATTAGAGGTGTGGCTTTGAACTGGTTAAAAAGTTACTTGAGTAATCGCCAGCAGTGTGCACAAATAGGGGGAAAAAAGATCATCATTTTCAAACATTACAATTGGAGTTCCACAGGGGTCAGCATTGGGCCCTAAGCTACAGTATTTATTTTATTCATAAACGATTTGTGAAGGATATCAGAAAATCTCAAATTTATATTATTTCCAGATGACACAAATGTTCTCTATTCAGGAAAAAAAACCTTAATAATTTAATAGAAGATGTTAGTGTTGAAATGACAAATATAAATCTGTGGTTCAAATTAAACAAATTAATAATAAATATGGAGAAAACTAAATATATTATTTTTGGGAATAAAAACAAAACAACAACAGAATGGAGATAATTATAGATAAAACAAAACTTGAGAGAGTAACCGAAACCAAATTTCTGGGTGTAATACTAGATGAAGAGATAAGTTGGAAAAGCCAAATCAATAACATCAGATCAAAGCTGGCAAAGAGCATTGGTATCTTGTGTAAAGTAACGCCGTTGTTGGACCAAAAAGCACTATACATTTTGTTCTCTTCTCTTGTGATGCCGTATCTAAGTTATTGCGTGGAGGTCTGGGAAAATACATATCCCAGTAATGTACAGCCACTGTGGATACTACAAAAACAAAGCACTTAGGATTGTACATAAGGTCGGGTATTTAGATCATACAAACAGGCACTTCTTAGAATCAAAAGTACTCAAGTTTACAGATTTGGTAAAATATGAAACAGCAATAATAATGTTTTAAGTACCAAAAAAATTCCAGAAATGATTTTGTGACAGGCAGTCACAAAATTTGCTGATTTTCTTACAATTTGCTTTTAAAACACAAAGAAACATCTCAAAATGTTTGTTTTTTATCATTTCTAACTTGTTTTATACCAACGAGACCATTCATAGTGAATTAAAAACAAATTGTCAAAATTGTGTTTTCAGCCCCTGAACAGCAACTTTTGGCATTCAGAAGTCAGAAGATGATTTTAAGGCTTGGCAGAGGGGAGAATGTTAAAAACTGTTTAAACCAACTTAGAATAGGCTAACTTTACAAAAACTATTGTGTGCACTTAGTTTCAAACAGGAAAATTTGTGTTTTGAAGTTTTTTACAACCAGCCTTTTTCCTCACTTATCTGCTGAAAACAGCAAATTTCAAACTTGAATTTTCTTTACATTTTGCTTTTAAAACACAAAGAAAAATCTCAAAATGTTATTTTTTATCATTTCTAACTTGTTTTATACCAACTAGACCATTCATAGTGAATTAAAAACAAATTGTCAAAATTGTGTTTTCAGCCCCTGAACAGCAACTTTTGGCATTCAGAAGTCAGAAGATGATTTTAAGGCTTGGCAGAGGGGAGAATGTTAAAAACTGTTTAAACCAACTTAGAATTGGCTAATTTTACAAAATCTATTGTGTGCACTTAGTTTCAAACAGGAAAATTTGTGTTTTGAAGTTTTTTACAACTAGCCTTTTTTCTCACTTATCTGCTGAAAACAGCAAATTTCAAACTTGGATTTTCTTTACAATTTTGCTTTTAAAACACAAAGAAACATCTCAAAATGTTTGTTTTTTATCATTTCTAACTTGTTTTATACCAACAAGACCATTCATAGTGAATTAAAAACAAATTGTCAAAATTGTGTTTTCAGCCCCTGAACAGCAACTTTTGGCATTCAGAAGTCAGAAGATGATTTTAAGGCTTGGCAGAGGGGAGAATGTTAAAAACTGTTTAAACCAACTTAGAATAGGCTAACTTTACAAAAATCTATTGTGTGCACTTAGTTTCAAACAGGAAAATTTGTGTTTTGAAGTTTTTTACAACCAGCCTTTTTTCTCACTTATCTGCTGAAAACAGCAAATTTCAAACTTGGATTTTCTTTACAATTTTGCTTTTAAAACACAAAGAAACATCTCGAAAATGTTATGTTTTTTATCATTTCTAACTTGTTTTATACCAACTAGACCATTCATAGTAAATTAAAAACAAATTGTCAAAATTGTGTTTTCAGCCCCTGAACAGCAACTTTTGGCATTCAGAAGTCAGAAGATGATTTTAAGGCTTGGCAGAGGGGAGAATGTTAAAAACTGTTTAAACCAACTTAGAATAGGCTAACTTTACAAAAACTATTGTGTGCACTTAGTTTCAAACAGGAAAATTTGTGTTTTGAAGTTTTTTACAACCAGCCTTTTTTCTCACTTATCTGCTGAAAACAGCAAATTTCAAACTTGGATTTTCTTTACATTTTGCTTTTAAAAACACAAAGAAACAACTCGAAATGTTTTTTTTTTATCATTTCTAACTTGTTTTATACCAACTAGACCATTCATAGTGAATTAAAAACAAATTGTCAAAATTGTGTTTTCAGCCCCTGAACAACAACTTTTGGCATTCAGAAGTCAGAAGATGATTTTAAGGCTTGGCAGAGGGGAGAATGTTAAAAACTGTTTAAACCAACTTAGAATTGGCTAACTTTACAAAATCTATTGTGTGCACTTAGTTTCAAACAGGAAAATTAGTGTTTTGAAGTTTTTTACAACCAGCCTTTTTTCTCACTTATTTGCTGAAAACAGCAAATTTCAAACTTGGATTTTCTTTACAATTTTGCTTTTAAAACACAAAGAAACATCTCAAAATGTTATGTTTTTTATCATTTCTAACTTGTTTTATACCAACTAGACCATTCATAGTGAATTAAAAACAAATTGTCAAAATTGTGTTTTCAGCCCCTGAACAGCAACTTTTGGCATTCAGAAGTCAGAAGATGATTTTAAGGCTTGGCAGAGGGGAGAATTTTAAAAACTGTTTAAACCAACTTAGAATAGGCTAACTTTACAAAAACTGATGTGTGCACTTAGTTTCAAACAGGAAAATTTGTGTTTTGAAGTTTTTTACAACCAGCCTTTTTTCTCACTTATCTGCTGAAAACAGCAAATTTCAAACTTGGATTTTCTTTACAATTTTGCTTTTAAAACACAAAGAAACAATCTCGAAATGTTATGTTTTTTATCATTTCTAACTTGTTTTATACCAACTAGACCATTCATAGTGAATTAAAAACAAATTGTCAAAATTGTGTTTTCAGCCCCTGAACACCAACTTTTGGCATTCAGAAGTCAGAAGATGATTTTAAGGCTTGGCAGAGGGGAGAATGTTAAAAACTGTTTAAACCAACTTAGAATAGGCTAACTTTACAAAAACTATTGTGTGCACTTAGTTTCAAACAGGAAAATTTGTGTTTTGAAGTTTTTTACAACCAGCCTTTTTTCTCACTTATCTGCTGAAAACAGCAAATTTCAAACTTGGATTTTCTTTACAATTTTGCTTTTAAAACACAAAGAAACATCTCGAAATGTTATGTTTTTTATCATTTCTGACTTGTTTTATACCAACGAGACCATTCATAGTGAATTAAAAACAAATTGTCAAAATTGTGTTTTCAGCCCCTGAACAGCAACTTTTGGCATTCAGAAGTCAGAAGATGATTTTAAGGCTTGGCAGAGGGGAGAATGTTAAAAACTGTTTAAACCAACTTAGAATAGGCTAACTTTACAAAAACTATTGTGTGCACTTAGTTTCAAACAGGAAAATTTAGTGTTTTGAAGTTTTTTACAACCAGCCTTTTTTCTCACTTATCTGCTGAAAACAGCAAATTTCAAACTTGGATTTTCTTTACAATTTTGCTTTTAAAACACAAAGAAACATCTCAAAATGTTATGTTTTTTATCATTTCTAACTTGTTTTATACCAACGAGACCATTCATAGTGAATTAAAAACAAATTGTCAAAATTGTGTTTTCAGCCCCTGAACAGCAACTTTTGGCATTCAGAAGTCAGAAGATGATTTTAAGGCTTGGCAGAGGGGAGAATGTTAAAAACTGTTTAAACCAACTTAGAATTGGCTAACTTTACAAAAACTATTGTGTGCACTTAGTTTCAAACAGGAAAATTTGTGTTTTGAAGTTTTTTACAACCAGCCTTTTTTCTCACTTATCTGCTGAAAACAGCAAATTTCAAACTTGGATTTTCTTTACATTTTGCTTTTAAAACACAAAGAAACAACTCGAAATGTTTGTTTTTTATCATTTCTAACTTGTTTTATACCAACTAGACCATTCATAGTGAATTAAAAACAAATTGTCAAAATTGTGTTTTCAGCCCCTGAACAGCAACTTTTGGCATTCAGAAGTCAGAAGATGATTTTAAGGCTTGGCAGAGGGGAGAATGTTAAAAACTGTTTAAACCAACTTAGAATAGGCTAACTTTACAAAATCTATTGTGTGCACTTAGTTTCAAACAGGAAAATTTGTGTTTTGAAGTTTTTTACAACCAGCCTTTTTTCTCACTTATCTGCTGAAAACAGCAAATTTCAAACTTGGATTTTCTTTACAATTTGCTTTTAAAACACAAAGAAACATCTCGAAATGTTATGTTTTTTATCATTTCTAACTTGTTTTATACCAACTAGACCATTCATAGTGAATTAAAAACAAATTGTCAAAATTGTGTTTTCAGCCCCTGAACAGCAACTTTTGGCATTCAGAAGTCAGAAGATGATTTTAAGGCTTGGCAGAGGGGAGAATGTTAAAAACTGTTTAAACCAACTTAGAATAGGCTAACTTTACAAAAACTATTGTGTGCACTTAGTTTCAAACAGGAAAATTAGTGTTTTGAAGTTTTTTACAACCAGCCTTTTTTCTCACTTATCTGCTGAAAACAGCAAATTTCAAACTTGGATTTTCTTTACATTTGCTTTAAAAACACAAAGAAACAACTCGAAATGTTATTTTTTTATCATTTCTAACTTGTTTTATACCAACTAGACCATTCATAGTGAATTAAAAACAAATTGTCAAAATTGTGTTTTCAGCCCCTGAACAGCAACTTTTGGCATTCAGAAGTCAGAAGATGATTTTAAGGCTTGGCAGAGGGGAGAATGTTAAAAACTGTTTAAACCAACTTAGAATAGGCTAATTTTACAAAATCTATTGTGTGCACTTAGTTTCAAACAGGAAAATTTGTGTTTTGAAGTTTTTTACAACCAGCCTTTTTTCTCACTTATCTGCTGAAAACAGCAAATTTCAAACTTGGATTTTCTTTACAATTTGCTTTTAAAACACAAAGAAACAATTCGAAATGTATATTTTTTATCATTTCTAACTTGTTTTATACCAACTAGACCATTCATAGTGAATTAAAAACAAATTGTCAAAATTGTGTTTTCAGCCCCTGAACAGCAACTTTTGGCATTCAGAAGTCAGAAGATGATTTTAAGGCTTGGCAGAGGGGAGAATGTTAAAAACTGTTTAAACCAACTTAGAATTGGCTAATTTTACAAAATCTATTGTGTGCACTTAGTTTCAAACAGGAAAATTTGTGTTTTGAAGTTTTTTACAACCAGCCTTTTTTCTCACTTATCTGCTGAAAACAGCAAATTTCAAACTTGGATTTTCTTTACAATTTTGCTTTTAAAACACAAAGAAACAATCTCGAAATGTTATGGTTTTTATCATTTCTAACTTGTTTTATACCAACTAGACCATTCATAGTGAATTAAAAACAAATTGTCAAAATTGTGTTTTCAGCCCCTGAACAGCAACTTTTGGCATTCAGAAGTCAGAAGATGATTTTAAGGCTTGGCAGAGGGGAGAATGTTAAAAACTGTTTAAACCAACTTAGAATTGGCTAACTTTACAAAAACTATTGTGTGCACTTAGTTTCAAACAGGAAAATTTGTGTTTTGAAGTTTTTTACAACCAGCCTTTTTTCTCACTTATCTGCTGAAAACAGCAAATTTCAAACTTGAATTTTCTTTACAATTTTGCTTTTAAAACACAAAGAAACAATCTCGAAATGTTATTTTTTTATCATTTCTAACTTGTTTTATACCAACTAGACCATTCATAGTGAATTAAAAACAAATTGTCAAAATTGTGTTTTCAGCCCCTGAACAGCAACTTTTGGCATTCAGAAGTCAGAAGATGATTTTAAGGCTTGGCAGAGGGGAGAATTTTAAAAACTGTTTAAACCAACTTAGAATAGGCTAACTTTACAAAAACTATTGTGTGCACTTAGTTTCAAACAGGAAAATTTGTGTTTTGAAGTTTTTTACAACCAGCCTTTTTTCTCACTTATCTGCTGAAAACAGCAAATTTCAAACTTGGATTTTCTTTACATTTTGCTTTTAAAACACAAAGAAACATCTCGAAATGTTATTTTTTTATCATTTCTAACTTGTTTTATACCAACTAGACCATTCATAGTGAATTAAAAACAAATTGTCAAAATTGTGTTTTCAGCCCCTGAACAGCAACTTTTGGCATTCAGAAGTCAGAAGATGATTTTAAGGCTTGGCAGAGGGGAGAATGTTAAAAACTGTTTAAACCAACTTAGAATAGGCTAACTTTACAAAAATCTATTGTGTGCACTTAGTTTCAAACAGAAAATTTGTGTTTTGAAGTTTTTTACAACCAGCCTTTTTTCTCACTTATCTGCTGAAAACAGCAAATTTCAAACTTGGATTTTCTTTACAATTTTGCTTTTAAAACACAAAGAAACATCTCGAAATGTTTATTTTTTATCATTTCTAACTTGTTTTATACCAACTAGACCATTCATAGTGAATTAAAAACAAATTGTCAAAATTGTGTTTTCAGCCCCTGAACAGCAACTTTTGGCATTCAGAAGTCAGAAGATGATTTTAAGGCTTGGCAGAGGGGAGAATGTTAAAAACTGTTTAAACCAACTTAGAATTGGCTAACTTTACAAAAACTATTGTGTGCACTTAGTTTCAAACAGGAAAATTTGTGTTTTGAAGTTTTTTACAACCAGCCTTTTTTCTCACTTATCTGCTGAAAACAGCAAATTTCAAACTTGGATTTTCTTTACAATTTTGCTTTAAAAACACAAAGAAACAATCTCGAAATGTTATTTTTTTATCATTTCTAACTTGTTTTATACCAACTAGACCATTCATAGTGAATTAAAAACAAATTGTCAAAATTGTGTTTTCAGCCCCTGAACACCAACTTTTGGCATTCAGAAGTCAGAAGATGATTTTAAGGCTTGGCAGAGGGGAGAATGTTAAAAACTGTTTAAACCAACTTAGAATTGGCTAACTTTACAAAAAACTATTGTGTGCACTTAGTTTCAAACAGGAAAATTTAGTGTTTTGAAGTTTTTTACAACCAGCCTTTTTTCTCACTTATCTGCTGAAAACAGCAAATTTCAAACTTGGATTTTCTTTACAATTTTGCTTTTAAAACACAAAGAAACAATCTCGAAATGTTATTTTTTTATCATTTCTAACTTGTTTTATACAAACTAGACCATTCATAGTGAATTAAAAACAAATTGTCAAAATTGTGTTTTCAGCCCCTGAACAACAACTTTTGGCATTCAGAAGTCAGAAGATGATTTTAAGGCTTGGCAGAGGGGAGAATGTTAAAAACTGTTTAAACCAACTTAGAATAGGCTAACTTTACAAAAACTATTGTGTGCACTTAGTTTCAAACAGGAAAATTTGTGTTTTGAAGTTTTTTACAACCAGCCTTTTTTCTCACTTATCTGCTGAAAACAGCAAATTTCAAACTTGGATTTTCTTTACAATTTTGCTTTTAAAACACAAAGAAACAATCTCGAAATGTTATGTTTTTTATCATTTCTAACTTGTTTTATACCAACTAGACCATTCATAGTGAATTAAAAACAAATTGTCAAAATTGTGTTTTCAGCCCCTGAACAGCAACTTTTGGCATTCAGAAGTCAGAAGATGATTTTAAGGCTTGGCAGAGGGGAGAATTTTAAAAACTGTTTAAACCAACTTAGAATTGGCTAACTTTACAAAATCTATTGTGTGCACTTAGTTTCAAACAGGAAAATTAGTGTTTTGAAGTTTTTTACAACCAGCCTTTTTTTCACTTATCTGCTGAAAACAGCAAATTTCAAACTTGGATTTTCTTTACAATTTGCTTTTAAAACACAAAGAAACAATCTCGAAATGTTTATTTTTTATCATTTCTAACTTGTTTTATACCAACTAGACCATTCATAGTGAATTAAAAACAAATTGTCAAAATTGTGTTTTCAGCCCCTGAACAGCAACTTTTGGCATTCAGAAGTCAGAAGATGATTTTAAGGCTTGGCAGAGGGGAGAATGTTAAAAACTGTTTAAACCAACTTAGAATTGGCTAATTTTACAAAATCTATTGTGTGCACTTAGTTTCAAACAGGAAAATTTGTGTTTTGAAGTTTTTTACAACCAGCCTTTTTTCTCACTTATCTGCTGAAAACAGCAAATTTCAAACTTGAATTTTCCTTACATTTTTGCTTTTAAAACACAAAGAAACAACTCGAAATGTTTTTTTTTTATCATTTCTAACTTGTTTTATACCAACGAGACCATTCATAGTGAATTAAAAACAAAATGTCAAAATTGTGTTTTCAGCCCCTGAACAGCAACTTTTGGCATTCAGAAGTCAGAAGATGATTTTAAGGCTTGGCAGAGGGGAGAATGTTAAAAACTGTTTAAACCAACTTAGAATAGGCTAACTTTACAAAAACTATTGTGTGCACTTAGTTTCAAACAGGAAAATTTGTGTTTTGAAGTTTTTTACAACCAGCCTTTTTTCTCACTTATCTGTTGAAAACAGCAAATTTCAAACTTGGATTTTCTTTACAATTTTGCTTTTAAAACACAAAGAAACAACTCGAAATGTTTGGTTTTTATTATTTCTGACTTGTTTTATACCAACTAGACCATTCATAGTGAATTAAAAACAAATTGTCAAAATTGTGTTTTCAGCCCCTGAACAGCAACTTTTGGCATTCAGAAGTCAGAAGATGATTTTAAGGCTTGGCAGAGGGGAGAATGTTAAAAACTGTTTAAACCAACTTAGAATAGGCTAACTTTACAAAAACTATTGTGTGCACTTAGTTTCAAACAGGAAAATTTGTGTTTTGAAGTTTTTTACAACCAGCCTTTTTTCTCACTTATCTGCTGAAAACAGCAAATTTCAAACTTGGATTTTCTTTACAATTTTGCTTTTAAAACACAAAGAAACAATCTCGAAATGTTATGGTTTTTATCATTTCTGACTTGTTTTATACCAACGAGACCATTCATAGTGAATTAAAAACAAATTGTCAAAATTGTGTTTTCAGCCCCTGAACAGCAACTTTTGGCATTCAGAAGTCAGAAGATGATTTTAAGGCTTGGCAGAGGGGAGAATGTTAAAAACTGTTTAAACCAACTTAGAATAGGCTAACTTTACAAAATCTATTGTGTGCACTTAGTTTCAAACAGGAAAATTTGTGTTTTGAAGTTTTTTACAACCAGCCTTTTTTCTCACTTATCTGCTGAAAACAGCAAATTTCAAACTTGGATTTTCTTTACAATTTGCTTTTAAAACACAAAGAAACATCTCGAAATGTTTGTTTTTTATCATTTCTAACTTGTTTTATACCAACTAGACCATTCATAGTGAATTAAAAACAAATTGTCAAAATTGTGTTTTCAGCCCCTGAACAGCAACTTTTGGCATTCAGAAGTCAGAAGATGATTTTAAGGCTTGGCAGAGGGGAGAATGTTAAAAACTGTTTAAACCAACTTAGAATTGGCTAACTTTACAAAAACTATTGTGTGCACTTAGTTTCAAACAGGAAAATTTGTGTTTTGAAGTTTTTTACAACCAGCCTTTTTTCTCACTTATCTGCTGAAAACAGCAAATTTCAAACTTGAATTTTCTTTACAATTTTGCTTTTAAAACACAAAGAAACAACTCGAAATGTTATTTTTTTATCATTTCTAACTTGTTTTATACCAACTAGACCATTCATAGTGAATTAAAAACAAATTGTCAAAATTGTGTTTTCAGCCCCTGAACAGCAACTTTTGGCATTCAGAAGTCAGAAGATGATTTTAAGGCTTGGCAGAGGGGAGAATGTTAAAAACTGTTTAAACCAACTTAGAATAGGCTAACTTTACAAAATCTATTGTGTGCACTTAGTTTCAAACAAGAAAATTAGTGTTTTGAAGTTTTTTACAACCAGCCTTTTTTCTCACTTATCTGCTGAAAACAGCAAATTTCAAACTTGGATTTTCTTTACAATTTTGCTTTAAAAACACAAAGAAACAATCTCGAAATGTTATGTTTTTTATCATTTCTAACTTGTTTTATACCAACGAGACCATTCATAGTGAATTAAAAACAAATTGTCAAAATTGTGTTTTCAGCCCCTGAACAGCAACTTTTGGCATTCAGAAGTCAGAAGATGATTTTAAGGCTTGGCAGAGGGGAGAATGTTAAAAACTGTTTAAACCAACTTAGAATAGGCTAACTTTACAAAATCTATTGTGTGCACTTAGTTTCAAACAGGAAAATTTAGTGTTTTGAAGTTTTTTACAACCAGCCTTTTTTCTCACTTATCTGCTGAAAACAGCAAATTTCAAACTTGGATTTTCTTTACAATTTTGCTTTTAAAACACAAAGAAACAATCTCGAAATGTTATGTTTTTTATCATTTCTAACTTGTTTTATACCAACTAGACCATTCATAGTGAATTAAAAACAAATTGTCAAAATTGTGTTTTCAGCCCCTGAACACCAACTTTTGGCATTCAGAAGTCAGAAGATGATTTTAAGGCTTGGCAGAGGGGAGAATGTTAAAAACTGTTTAAACCAACTTAGATATGGCTAACTTTACAAAAACTATTGTGTGCACTTAGTTTCAAACAGGAAAATTAGTGTTTTGAAGTTTTTTACAACCAGCCTTTTTTCTCACTTATCTGCTGAAAACAGCAAATTTCAAACTTGGATTTTCTTTACAATTTGCTTTTAAAACACAAAGAAACAATCTCGAAAATGTTATTTTTTTATCATTTCTAACTTGTTTTATACCAACTAGACCATTCATAGTGAATTAAAAACAAAATGTCAAAATTGTGTTTTCAGCCCCTGAACAGCAACTTTTGGCATTCAGAAGTCAGAAGATGATTTTAAGGCTTGGCAGAGGGGAGAATGTTAAAAACTGTTTAAACCAACTTAGAATAGGCTAACTTTACAAAAACTATTGTGTGCACTTAGTTTCAAACAGGAAAATTTGTGTTTTGAAGTTTTTTACAACCAGCCTTTTTTCTCACTTATCTGCTGAAAACAGCAAATTTCAAACTTGGATTTTCTTTACAATTTGCTTTTAAAACACAAAGAAACATCTCAAAATGTTTGTTTTTTATCATTTCTAACTTGTTTTATACCAACTAGACCATTCATAGTGAATTAAAAACAAATTGTCAAAATTGTGTTTTCAGCCCCTGAACAGCAACTTTTGGCATTCAGAAGTCAGAAGATGATTTTAAGGCTTGGCAGAGGGGAGAATGTTAAAAACTGTTTAAACCAACTTAGAATTGGCTAACTTTACAAAAACTATTGTGTGCACTAAGTTTCAAACAAGAAAATTAGTGTTTTGAAGTTTTTTACAACCAGCCTTTTTTCTCACTTATCTGCTGAAAACAGCAAATTTCAAACTTGGATTTTCTTTACAATTTGATTTAAAAACACAAAGAAACAACTCGAAATGTATATTTTTTTATCATTTCTAACTTGTTTTATACCAACTAGACCATTCATAGTGAATTAAAAACAAATTGTCAAAATTGTGTTTTCAGCCCCTGAACACCAACTTTTGGCATTCAGAAGTCAGAAGATGATTTTAAGGCTTGGCAGAGGGGAGAATGTTAAAAACTGTTTAAACCAACTTAGATATGGCTAACTTTACAAAAACTATTGTGTGCACTTAGTTTCAAACAGGAAAATTTGTGTTTTGAAGTTTTTTACAACCAGCCTTTTTTCTCACTTATCTGCTGAAAACAGCAAATTTCAAACTTGGATTTTCTTTACATTTTGCTTTTAAAAACACACAGAAACAATCTCGAAATGTTATTTTTTTATCATTTCTAACTTGTTTTATACCAACTAGACCATTCATAGTGAATTAAAAACAAATTGTCAAAATTGTGTTTTCAGCCCCTGAACAGCAACTTTTGGCATTCAGAAGTCAGAAGATGATTTTAAGGCTTGGCAGAGGGGAGAATGTTAAAAACTGTTTAAACCAACTTAGAATTGGCTAACTTTACAAAATCTATTGTGTGCACTTAGTTTCAAACAGGAAAATTAGTGTTTTGAAGTTTTTTACAACCAGCCTTTTTTCTCACTTATCTGCTGAAAACAGCAAATTTCAAACTTGGATTTTCTTTACAATTTGCTTTTAAAACACAAAGAAACAATCTCGAAATGTTATGTTTTTTATCATTTCTAACTTGTTTTATACCAACGAGACCATTCATAGTGAATTAAAAACAAATTGTCAAAATTGTGTTTTCAGCCCCTGAACAGCAACTTTTGGCATTCAGAAGTCAGAAGATGATTTTAAGGCTTGGCAGAGGGGAGAATGTTAAAAACTGTTTAAACCAACTTAGAATAGGCTAACTTTACAAAAACTATTGTGTGCACTTAGTTTCAAACAGGAAAATTAGTGTTTTGAAGTTTTTTACAACCAGCCTTTTTTCTCACTTATCTGCTGAAAACAGCAAATTTCAAACTTGGATTTTCTTTACATTTTGCTTTAAAACACAAAGAAACAACTCGAAATGTTCATTTTTTATCATTTCTAACTTGTTTTATACCAACTAGACCATTCATAGTGAATTAAAAACAAATTGTCAAAATTGTGTTTTCAGCCCCTGAACACCAACTTTTGGCATTCAGAAGTCAGAAGATGATTTTAAGGCTTGGCAGAGGGGAGAATGTTAAAAACTGTTTAAACCAACTTAGAATTGGCTAACTTTACAAAAATCTATTGTGTGCACTTAGTTTCAAACAGGAAAATTAGTGTTTTGAAGTTTTTTACAACCAGCCTTTTTTCTCACTTATCTGCTGAAAACAGCAAATTTCAAACTTGGATTTTCTTTACAATTTGCTTTTAAAACACAAAGAAACATCTCAAAATGTTATGTTTTTTATCATTTCTAACTTGTTTTATACCAACGAGACCATTCATAGTGAATTAAAAACAAATTGTCAAAATTGTGTTTTCAGCCCCTGAACAGCAACTTTTGGCATTCAGAAGTCAGAAGATGATTTTAAGGCTTGGCAGAGGGGAGAATGTTAAAAACTGTTTAAACCAACTTAGAATAGGCTAACTTTACAAAAACTATTGTGTGCACTTAGTTTCAAACAGGAAAATTTGTGTTTTGAAGTTTTTTACAACCAGCCTTTTTTCTCACTTATCTGCTGAAAACAGCAAATTTCAAACTTGGATTTTCTTTACAATTTTGCTTTAAAAACACAAAGAAACAACTCGAAATGTTCATTTTTTTATCATTTCTAACTTGTTTTATACCAACTAGACCATTCATAGTGAATTAAAAACAAATTGTCAAAATTGTGTTTTCAGCCCCTGAACAGCAACTTTTGGCATTCAGAAGTCAGAAGATGATTTTAAGGCTTGGCAGAGGGGAGAATGTTAAAAACTGTTTAAACCAACTTAGAATAGGCTGACTTTACAAAAACTATTGTGTGCACTTAGTTTCAAACAGGAAAATTAGTGTTTTGAAGTTTTTTACAACCAGCCTTTTTTCTCACTTATCTGCTGAAAACAGCAAATTTCAAACTTGGATTTTCTTTACAATTTGCTTTTAAAACACAAAGAAACAATTCGAAATGTATATTTTTTATCATTTCTAACTTGTTTTATACCAACTAGACCATTCAAAGTGAATTAAAAACAAATTGTCAAAATTGTGTTTTCAGCCCCTGAACAACAACTTTTGGCATTCAGAAGTCAGAAGATGATTTTAAGGCTTGGCAGAGGGGAGAATGTTAAAAACTGTTTAAACCAACTTAGAATAGGCTGACTTTACAAAAACTATTGTGTGCATTTAGTTTCAAACAGGAAAATTAGTGTTTTGAAGTTTTTTACAACCAGCCTTTTTTCTCACTTATCTGCTGAAAACAGCAAATTTCAAACTTGGATTTTCTTTACAATTTGCTTTTAAAACACAAAGAAACAACTCGAAATGTTATTTTTTTATCATTTCTAACTTGTTTTATACCAACTAGACCATTCATAGTGAATTAAAAACAAATTGTCAAAATTGTGTTTTCAGCCCCTGAACAGCAACTTTTGGCATTCAGAAGTCAGAAGATGATTTTAAGGCTTGGCAGAGGGGAGAATGTTAAAAACTGTTTAAACCAACTTAGAATAGGCTAACTTTACAAAAACTATTGTGTGCACTTAGTTTCAAACAGGAAAATTAGTGTTTTGAAGTTTTTTACAACCAGCCTTTTTTCTCACTTATCTGCTGAAAACAGCAAATTTCAAACTTGGATTTTCTTTACATTTTGCTTTAAAAACACAAAGAAACAATCTCGAAATGTTATTTTTTTATCATTTCTAACTTCTTTTATACCAACTAGACCATTCATAGTGAATTAAAAACAAATTGTCAAAATTGTGTTTTCAGCCCCTGAACACCAACTTTTGGCATTCAGAAGTCAGAAGATGATTTTAAGGCTTGGCAGAGGGGAGAATGTTAAAAACTGTTTAAACCAACTTAGAATAGGCTAATTTTACAAAATCTATTGTGTGCACTTAGTTTCAAACAGGAAAATTTGTGTTTTGAAGTTTTTTACAACCAGCCTTTTTTCTCACTTATCTGCTGAAAACAGCAAATTTCAAACTTGATTTTCTTTACAATTTTGCTTTTAAAAACACAAAGAAACAACTCGAAATGTTATTTTTTTATCATTTCTAACTTGTTTTATACCAACTAGACCATTCATAGTGAATTAAAAACAAATTGTCAAAATTGTGTTTTCAGCCCCTGAACAGCAACTTTTGGCATTCAGAAGTCAGAAGATGATTTTAAGGCTTGGCAGAGGGGAGAATGTTAAAAACTGTTTAAACCAACTTAGAATAGGCTAACTTTACAAAAACTATTGTGTGCACTTAGTTTCAAACAAGAAAATTAGTGTTTTGAAGTTTTTTACAACCAGCCTTTTTTCTCACTTATCTGCTGAAAACAGCAAATTTCAAACTTGGATTTTCTTTACAATTTGCTTTTAAAACACAAAGAAACATCTCAAAATGTTTGTTTTTTATCATTTCTAACTTGTTTTATACCAACTAGACCATTCATAGTGAATTAAAAACAAATTGTCAAAATTGTGTTTTCAGCCCCTGAACAGCAACTTTTGGCATTCAGAAGTCAGAAGATGATTTTAAGGCTTGGCAGAGGGGAGAATGTTAAAAACTGTTTAAACCAACTTAGATATGGCTAACTTTACAAAAACTATTGTGTGCACTTAGTTTCAAACAGGAAAATTAGTGTTTTGAAGTTTTTTACAACCAGCCTTTTTTCTCACTTATCTGCTGAAAACAGCAAATTTCAAACTTGAATTTTCTTTACATTTTGCTTTAAAAAACACAAAGAAACAACTCGAAATGTTCATTTTTTATCATTTCTAACTTGTTTTATACCAACTAGACCATTCATAGTGAATTAAAAACAAATTGTCAAAATTGTGTTTTCAGCCCCTGAACAGCAACTTTTGGCATTCAGAAGTCAGAAGATGATTTTAAGGCTTGGCAGAGGGGAGAATGTTAAAAACTGTTTAAACCAACTTAGAATAGGCTAACTTTACAAAAACTATTGTGTGCACTTAGTTTCAAACAGGAAAATTAGTGTTTTGAAGTTTTTTACAACCAGCCTTTTTTCTCACTTATTTGCTGAAAACAGCAAATTTCAAACTTGGATTTTCTTTACAATTTGCTTTTAAAAACACAAAGAAACAATCTCGAAATGTTATGTTTTTTATCATTTCTAACTTGTTTTATACCAACTAGACCATTCAGAGTGAATTAAAAACAAATTGTCAAAATTGTGTTTTCAGCCCCTGAACACCAACTTTTGGCATTCAGAAGTCAGAAGATGATTTTAAGGCTTGGCAGAGGGGAGAATGTTAAAAACTGTTTAAACCAACTTAGAATAGGCTAACTTTACAAAAACTATTGTGTGCACTTAGTTTCAAACAGGAAAATTAGTGTTTTGAAGTTTTTTACAACCAGCCTTTTTTCTCACTTATCTGCTGAAAACAGCAAATTTCAAACTTGGATTTTCTTTACAATTTTGCTTTTAAAAACACAAAGAAACAATTCGAAATGTATATTTTTTATCATTTCTAACTTGTTTTATACCAACTAGACCATTCATAGTGAATTAAAAACAAATTGTCAAAATTGTGTTTTCAGCCCCTGAACAGCAACTTTTGGCATTCAGAAGTCAGAAGATGATTTTAAGGCTTGGCAGAGGGGAGAATGTTAAAAACTGTTTAAACCAACTTAGAATTGGCTAACTTTACAAAAACTATTGTGTGCACTTAGTTTCAAACAGGAAAATTAGTGTTTTGAAGTTTTTTACAACCAGCCTTTTTTCTCACTTATCTGCTGAAAACAGCAAATTTCAAACTTGGATTTTCTTTACAATTTTGCTTTTAAAACACAAAGAAACAATCTCGAAATGTTGTTTTTTTATCATTTCTAACTTGTTTTATACCAACTAGACCATTCATAGTGAATTAAAAACAAAATGTCAAAATTGTGTTTTCAGCCCCTGAACACCAACTTTTGGCATTCAGAAGTCAGAAGATGATTTTAAGGCTTGGCAGAGGGGAGAATTTTAAAAACTGTTTAAACCAACTTAGAATAGGCTAACTTTACAAAATCTATTGTGTGCACTTAGTTTCAAACAGGAAAATTTGTGTTTTGAAGTTTTTTACAACCAGCCTTTTTTCTCACTTATCTGCTGAAAACAGCAAATTTCAAACTTGGATTTTCTTTACAATTTGCTTTTAAAACACAAAGAAACATCTCAAAATGTTTTGTTTTTTATCATTTCTAACTTGTTTTATACCAACTAGACCATTCATAGTGAATTAAAAACAAATTGTCAAAATTGTGTTTTCAGCCCCTGAACAGCAACTTTTGGCATTCAGAAGTCAGAAGATGATTTTAAGGCTTGGCAGAGGGGAGAATGTTAAAAACTGTTTAAACCAACTTAGAATTGGCTAACTTTACAAAATCTATTGTGTGCACTTAGTTTCAAACAGGAAAATTTGTGTTTTGAAGTTTTTTACAACCAGCCTTTTTTCTCACTTATCTGCTGAAAACAGCAAATTTCAAACTTGGATTTTCTTTACAATTTGCTTTTAAAACACAAAGAAACAACTCTCAAAATGTTATGTTTTTTATCATTTCTAACTTGTTTTATACCAACTAGACCATTCATAGTGAATTAAAAACAAATTGTCAAAATTGTGTTTTCAGCCCCTGAACAGCAACTTTTGGCATTCAGAAGTCAGAAGATGATTTTAAGGCTTGGCAGAGGGGAGAATGTTAAAAACTGTTTAAACCAACTTAGAATAGGCTAACTTTACAAAAACTATTGTGTGCACTTAGTTTCAAACAGGAAAATTTGTGTTTTGAAGTTTTTTACAACCAGCCTTTTTTCTCACTTATCTGCTGAAAACAGCAAATTTCAAACTTGGATTTTCTTTACAATTTGCTTTTAAAACACAAAGAAACATACTTAAAATGTTCATTTTTTATCATTTCTAACTTGTTTTATACCAACTAGACCATTCATAGTGAATTAAAAACAAATTGTCAAAATTGTGTTTTCAGCCCCTGAACAGCAACTTTTGGCATTCAGAAGTCAGAAGATGATTTTAAGGCTTGGCAGAGGGGAGAATGTTAAAAACTGTTTAAACCAACTTAGAATTGGCTAACTTTACAAAAACTATTGTGTGCACTAAGTTTCAAACAAGAAAATTAGTGTTTTGAAGTTTTTTACAACCAGCCTTTTTTCTCACTTATCTGCTGAAAACAGCAAATTTCAAACTTGGATTTTCTTTACATTTTGCTTTAAAAACACAAAGAAACAACTCGAAATGTTCATTTTTTATCATTTCTAACTTGTTTTATACCAACTAGACCATTCATAGTGAATTAAAAACAAATTGTCAAAATTGTGTTTTCAGCCCCTGAACACCAACTTTTGGCATTCAGAAGTCAGAAGATGATTTTAAGGCTTGGCAGAGGGGAGAATGTTAAAAACTGTTTAAACCAACTTAGAATAGGCTAACTTTACAAAAACTATTGTGTGCACTTAGTTTCAAACAGGAAAATTAGTGTTTTGAAGTTTTTTACAACCAGCCTTTTTTCTCACTTATCTGCTGAAAACAGCAAATTTCAAACTTGGATTTTCTTTACAATTTGCTTTTAAAACACAAAGAAACATCTCAAAATGTTTGTTTTTTATCATTTCTAACTTGTTTTATACCAACTAGACCATTCATAGTGAATTAAAAACAAATTGTCAAAATTGTGTTTTCAGCCCCTGAACACCAACTTTTGGCATTCAGAAGTCAGAAGATGATTTTAAGGCTTGGCAGAGGGGAGAATTTTAAAAACTGTTTAAACCAACTTAGAATAGGCTAACTTTACAAAATCTATTGTGTGCACTTAGTTTCAAACAGGAAAATTAGTGTTTTGAAGTTTTTTACAACCAGCCTTTTTTCTCACTTATCTGCTGAAAACAGCAAATTTCAAACTTGGATTTTCTTTACAATTTGCTTTTAAAACACAAAGAAACAATCTCAAAATGTTTGTTTTTTATCATTTCTAACTTGTTTTATACCAACTAGACCATTCATAGTGAATTAAAAACAAATTGTCAAAATTGTGTTTTCAGCCCCTGAACACCAACTTTTGGCATTCAGAAGTCAGAAGATGATTTTAAGGCTTGGCAGAGGGGAGAATGTTAAAAACTGTTTAAACCAACTTAGAATAGGCTAACTTTACAAAAACTATTGTGTGCACTTAGTTTCAAACAGGAAAATTAGTGTTTTGAAGTTTTTTACAACCAGCCTTTTTTCTCACTTATCTGCTGAAAACAGCAAATTTCAAACTTGGATTTTCTTTACAATTTGCTTTTAAAACACAAAGAAACAATCTCGAAATGTATAGTTTTTTATCATTTCTAACTTGTTTTATACCAACTAGACCATTCATAGTGAATTAAAAACAAATTGTCAAAATTGTGTTTTCAGCCCCTGAACAGCAACTTTTGGCATTCAGAAGTCAGAAGATGATTTTAAGGCTTGGCAGAGGGGAGAATGTTAAAAACTGTTTAAACCAACTTAGAATAGGCTAACTTTACAAAAACTATTGTGTGCACTTAGTTTCAAACAGGAAAATTAGTGTTTTGAAGTTTTTTACAACCAGCCTTTTTTCTCACTTATCTGCTGAAAACAGCAAATTTCAAACTTGGATTTTCTTTACAATTTTGCTTTAAAACACAAAGAAACATCTCGAAATGTTCATTTTTTATCATTTCTAACTTGTTTTATACCAACTAGACCATTCATAGTGAATTAAAAACAAATTGTCAAAATTGTGTTTTCAGCCCCTGAACAGCAACTTTTGGCATTCAGAAGTCAGAAGATGATTTTAAGGCTTGGCAGAGGGGAGAATGTTAAAAACTGTTTAAACCAACTTAGAATAGGCTAACTTTACAAAAACTATTGTGTGCACTTAGTTTCAAACAGGAAAATTTGTGTTTTGAAGTTTTTTACAACCAGCCTTTTTTCTCACTTATCTGCTGAAAACAGCAAATTTCAAACTTGGATTTTCTTTACAATTTGCTTTTAAAACACAAAGAAACATCTCAAAATGTTTGTTTTTTATCATTTCTAACTTGTTTTATACCAACGAGACCATTCATAGTGAATTAAAAACAAATTGTCAAAATTGTGTTTTCAGCCCCTGAACAGCAACTTTTGGCATTCAGAAGTCAGAAGATGATTTTAAGGCTTGGCAGAGGGGAGAATGTTAAAAACTGTTTAAACCAACTTAGAATAGGCTAACTTTACAAAAACTATTGTGTGCACTTAGTTTCAAACAGGAAAATTTGTGTTTTGAAGTTTTTTACAACTAGCCTTTTTCCTCACTTATCTGCTGAAAACAGCAAATTTCAAACTTGAATTTTCCTTACATTTTGTTTTAAAAACACAAAGAAACAACTCGAAATGTTCATTTTTTATCATTTCTAACTTGTTTTATACCAACTAGACCATTCATAGTGAATTAAAAACAAATTGTCAAAATTGTGTTTTCAGCCCCTGAACAGCAACTTTTGGCATTCAGAAGTCAGAAGATGATTTTAAGGCTTGGCAGAGGGGAGAATGTTAAAAACTGTTTAAACCAACTTAGAATAGGCTAACTTTACAAAAACTATTGTGTGCACTTAGTTTCAAACAGGAAAATTAGTGTTTTGAAGTTTTTTACAACCAGCCTTTTTTCTCACTTATCTGCTGAAAACAGCAAATTTCAAACTTGGATTTTCTTTACATTTTGCTTTTAAAACACAAAGAAACAATCTCGAAATTTTTATTTTTTATCATTTCTAACTTGTTTTATACCAACTAGACCATTCATAGTGAATTAAAAACAAATTGTCAAAATTGTGTTTTCAGCCCCTGAACAGCAACTTTTGGCATTCAGAAGTCAGAAGATGATTTTAAGGCTTGGCAGAGGGGAGAATGTTAAAAACTGTTTAAACCAACTTAGAATAGGCTAACTTTACAAAAAACTATTGTGTGCACTTAGTTTCAAACAGGAAAATTAGTGTTTTGAAGTTTTTTACAACCAGCCTTTTTTCTCACTTATCTGCTGAAAACAGCAAATTTCAAACTTGGATTTTCTTTACAATTTGCTTTTAAAACACAAAGAAAAATCTCAAAATGTTTGTTTTTTATCATTTCTAACTTGTTTTATACCAACTAGACCATTCATAGTGAATTAAAAACAAATTGTCAAAATTGTGTTTTCAGCCCCTGAACAGCAACTTTTGGCATTCAGAAGTCAGAAGATGATTTTAAGGCTTGGCAGAGGGGAGAATGTTAAAAACTGTTTAAACCAACTTAGAATAGGCTAACTTTACAAAAACTATTGTGTGCACTTAGTTTCAAACAGGAAAATTAGTGTTTTGAAGTTTTTTACAACCAGCCTTTTTTCTCACTTATCTGCTGAAAACAGCAAATTTCAAACTTGGATTTTCTTTACAATTTTGCTTTTAAAACACAAAGAAACAATCTCGAAATGTTATTTTTT
>CACRXE010000059.1:922500-931727 GCA_902685375.1 Neostethus bicornis | reverse complement strand
CACACACACACACACACACACAGACCTGGAGGGAGGGGGGGAGAGAGAGAGGTTACACACACACACACACACACACACACACACAGACCTGGAGGGAGGGGGGGAGAGAGAGAGAGTTACACACACACACACACACACACAGACCTGGAGGGAGGGGGGAGAGAGAGAGGTTACACACACACACACACACACACACACAGACCTGGAGGGAGGGGGGAGAGAGAGAGAGGTTACACACACACACACACACACACACACACACACACAGACCTGGAGGGAGGGGGGAGAGAGAGAGTTACACACACACACACACACACACACACACACACACACACACACACACACACACACACACACACACACAGACCTGGAGGGGGGAGAGAGAGAGGTTACACACACTCACACACACACACACAGACCTGGAGGGAGGGGGGAGAGAGAGAGGTTACACACACACACACACACACACACAGACCTGGAGGGAGGGGGGAGAGAGAGAGGTTACACACACACACACACACACACACACAGACCTGGAGGGAGGGGGGAGAGAGAGAGGTTACACACACACACACACACACACACAGACCTGGAGGGAGGGGGGAGAGAGAGAGTTACACACACACACACACACACACAGACCTGGAGGGGGGAGAGAGAGAGGTTACACACACTCACACACACACACACACAGACCTGGAGGGAGGGGGGGAGAGAGAGAGGTTACACACACACACACACACACACACACACAGACCTGGAGGGAGGGGGGAGAGAGAGAGGTTACACACACACACACACACACAGACCTGGAGGGGGGGGGGGAGAGAGAGAGTTACACACACACACACACACACACACACACAGACCTGGAGGGAGGGGGGGGGGGGAGAGAGGTTACACACACACACACAGAGACCTGGAAGGAGGGGCGGGGGGGAGAGAGGTTACACACACACACACACACACACAGACCTGGAGGGAGGGGGGAGAGAGAGGTTACACACACACACACACAGAGACCTGGAGGGAGGGGGCGGGGGGAAAGAGGTTACACACACACACATACATACACACACACGGTACCAACCTTTCAGCAGCTGGCTGTAGAACTGTGGTTCGATGGCTCCGACCGCCATGTAGCGCCCGTCCAGAGTCTCATAGGTGTCGTAAAACGGCGCCCCGCTGTCCAGCATGTTCTGCCCTCTACCCGCACCCCACAAACCCATCCGGGAGGACTTCCAGACGAAGGACGCCATGTACGCCGCTCCTTCCACCTGGAGGAACCGAGGATGTGGTCACCATGGTAACCAGGATCTACATTCCTACCCTCACCATGGTAACCAGGATCTACATTCCTACCCTCACCATGGTAACCAGGATCTACGTTCCTACCCTCACCATGGTAACCCGGATCTACGTTCCTACCCTCACCATGGTAACCAGGATCTACGTTCCTACCCTCACCATGGTAACCAGGATCTACATTCCTACCCTCACCATGGTAACCCGGATCTACATTCCTACCCTCACCATGGTAACCAGGATCTACGTTCCTACCCTCACCATGGTAACCAGGATCTACGTTCCTACCCTCACCATGGTAACCCGGATCTACATTCCTACCCTCACCATGGTAACCAGGATCTACGTTCCTACCCTCACCATGGTAACCAGGATCTACGTTCCTACCCTCACCATGGTAACCAGGATCTACATTCCTACCCTCACCATGGTAACCAGGATCTACGTTCCTACTCTCACCATGGTAACCAGGATCTAAATTCCTGCCCTCACCATGGTAACCAGGATCTACGTTCCTACCCTCACCATGGTAACCAGGATCTACGTTCCTACCCTCACCATGGTAACCAGGATCTATGTTCATACCCTCACCATAGTAACCAGGATCTATGTTCCTACCCTCACCATGGTAACCAAGATCTACGTTCCTACCCTCACCATGGTAACCAGGATCTAAATTCCTGCCCTCACCATGGTAACCAGGATCTACGTTCCTACTCTCACCATGGTAACTAGGATCTAAATTCCTGCCCTCACCATGGTAACCAGGATCTTCATTCCTGCCCTCACCATGGTAACCAGGATCTACGTTCCTACCCTCACCATGGTAACCAGGATCTAAATTCCTGCCCTCACCATGGTAACCAGGATCTACATTCCTGCCCTCACCATGGTAACCAGGATCTACGTTCCTACCCTCACCATGGTAACCAGGATCTACATTCCTACCCTCACCATGGTAACCAGGATCTATGTTCCTATCCTCACCATGGTAACCAGGATCTACATTCCTAACCTCACCATTGTAACCAGGATCTATGTTCCTACCCTCACCATGGTAACCAGGATCTACATTCCTACCCTCACCATGGTAACCAGGATCTACGTTCCTACCCTCACCATGGTAACCAGGATCTACGTTCCTACCCTCACCATGGTAACCAGGATCTACGTTCCTACCCTCACCATGGTAACCAGGATCTACGTTCCTACCCTCACCATGGTAACCAGGATCTACGTTCCTACCCTCACCATGGTAACCAGGATCTACATTCCTACCCTCACCATGGTAACCAGGATCTACGTTACTACCCTCACCGTGGTAACCAGGATCTATGTTCCTACCCTCACCATGGTAACCAGGACCTACGTTCCTACCCTCACCATGGTAACCAGGATCTACGTTCCTACCCTCACCATGGTAACCAGGATCTATGTTCCTACCCTCACCATGGTAACCAGGATCTACGTTCCTACCCTCACCATGGTAACCAGGATCTACGTTCCTACCCTCACCATGGTAACCAGGATCTATGTTCCTACCCTCACCATGGTAACCAGGATCTACGTTCCTACCCTCACCATGGTAACCAGGACGTACCATGCTAGCATCGATGACCTGCCCTCTTCCAGACTTGCTCCGTTCCAGCAGCGCCAGGACGATGCCCAGAGCGCAGGTCAGACCCCCGCCGGCGAAGTCGGCCAGTAGGTTGAGGGGAGCGTAGGGTTTGTCGCCGTGACGACCGAGTCGAGACAAAACTCCTTCAAAATAAAAGAACATGAAAAAATACAGGATTTATTTCAATTAAAAGTCTAACAAAAAAAAAATGAAAAAAAACCAAATAGTTTTACATCAATTTACAAGATTTTTTAATCTTTTTTGTTAGTTTTTAATTATTTTTTCACAGTTTTAATTTTTTACCTAATTTTCAACCAATTTTTGATCATATTTGAGAGTTTTTTTAATTGTTTTTTCTGTAATTTTTTTACTGTTTTTTTGTACATTTTTTGAAAAAGTTTTTACCATTTTTTTACATTTTTTTTCGTAAGTTTCTGACAATTTTTAACATTTTTCAACAATTTCACAAGAATTTCTGACAGATTTTTTCAATTTTTTCACATTTTTTTTCTCGTTTCCGTCTTTTAAACTAAAAATGAATCATTCTGGGTGTTTTATTTTTTTTTTTTTACCCGACATGGCGAGGTAGTTAATGTCGTGCCCGGCCGCCGTCGCGTACGGTCCGCTCTGCCCGTAACCCGTCAGCCGGGCGTAGATGAGCCCGGGGTTTTCTTTGAGCATCTCTTTCGGGCCGAGGCCGAGTTTCTCCATCACACCTGTAGGTAAAAAAAAAATCACTATGAAACCAACGATGAGGGTAGGAACGTAGATCCTGGTTACCATGGTGAGGGTAGGAATGTAGATCCTGGTTACCATGGTGAGGGTAGGAACGTAGATCCTGGTTACCATGGTGAGGGTAGGAACGTAGATCCTGGTTACCATGGTGAGGGTAGGAACCTAGATCCTGGTTACCATGGTGAGGGTAGGAACGTAGATCCCGGTTACCATGGTGAGGGTAGGAACGTAGATCCTGGTTACCATGGTGAGGGTAGGAACGTAGATCCTGGTTACCATGGTGAGGGTAGAAACGTAGATCCTGGTTACCATGGTGAGGGTAGGAACGTAGATCCTGGTTACCATGGTGAGGGTAGGAACCTAGATCCTGGTTACCATGGTGAGGGTAGGAACGTAGATCCTGGTTACCATGGTGAGGGTAGGAACGTAGATCCTGGTTACCATGGTGAGGGTAGGAACCTAGATCCTGGTTACCATGGTGAGGGTAGAAACGTAGATCCTGGTTACCATGGTGAGGGTAGGAACGTAGATCCTGGTTACCATGGTGAGGGTAGGAACGTAGATCCTGGTTACCATGGTGAGAGTAGAAACGTAGATCCTGGTTACCATGGTGAGGGTAGGAACATAGATCCTGGTTACCATGGTGAGGGTAGGAACCTAGATCCTGGTTACCATGGTGAGGGTAGGAACCTAGATCCTGGTTACCATGGTGAGGGTAGAAACGTAGATCCTGGTTACCATGGTGAGGGTAGGAACGTAGATCCTGGTTACCATGGTGAGGGTAGGAACCTAGATCCTGGTTACCATGGTGAGGGTAGGAACCTAGATCCTGGTTACCATGGTGAGGGTAGGAACGTAGATCCTGGTTACCATGGTGAGGGTAGGAACCTAGATCCTGGTTACCATGGTGAGGGTAGGAACATAGATCCTGGTTACCATGGTGAGGGTAGGAACATAGATCCTGGTTACCATGGTGAGGGTAGGAACCTAGATCCTGGTTACCATGGTGAGGGTAGAAACGTAGATCCTGGTTACCATGGTGAGGGTAGGAACGTAGATCCTGGTTACCATGGTGAGGGTAGGAACCTAGATCCTGGTTACCATGGTGAGGGTAGGAACCTAGATCCTGGTTACCATGGTGAGGGTAGGAACGTAGATCCCGGTTACCATGGTGAGGGTAGGAACGTAGATCCTGGTTACCATGGTGAGGGTAGGAACGTAGATCCTGGTTACCATGGTGAGGGTAGAAACGTAGATCCTGGTTACCATGGTGAGGGTAGGAACGTAGATCCTGGTTACCATGGTGAGGGTAGAAACGTAGATCCTGGTTACCATGGTGAGGGTAGGAACGTAGATCCTGGTTACCATGGTGAGGGTAGGAATGTAGATCCTGGTTACCATGGTGAGGGTAGGAACGTAGATCCTGGTTACCATGGTGAGGGTAGGAACGTAGATCCTGGTTACCATGGTGAGGGTAGGAATGTAGATCCTGGTTACCATGGTGAGGGTAGGAACGTAGATCCTGGTTACCATGGTGAGGGTAGGAACGTACATCCCGGTTACCATGGTGAGGGTAGGAACGTAGATCCCGGTTACCATGGTGAGGGTAGGAACGTAGATCCTGGTTACCATGGTGAGGGTAGGAACATAGATCCTGGTTACCATGGTGAGGATAGGAACATAGATCCTGGTTACCATGGTGAGGGTAGGAACGTAGATCCTGGTTACCATGGTGAGGGTAGGAACATAGATCCTGGTTACCATGGTGAGGGTAGGAACATAGATCCTGGTTACCATGGTGAGGGTAGGAACGTAGATCCTGGTTACCATGGTGAGGGTAGGAACATAGATCCTGGTTACCATGGTGAGGGTAGGAACATAGATCCTGGTTACCATGGTGAGGGTAGGAACGTAGATCCTGGTTACCATGGTGAGGGTAGGAACGTAGATCCTGGTTACCATGGTGAGGGTAGGAATGTAGATCCTGGTTACCATGGTGAGGGTAGGAACGTAGATCCTGGTTACCATGGTGAGGGTAGGAACGTAGATCCTGGTTACCATGGTGAGGGTAGGAACGTAGATCCTGGTTACCATGGTGAGGGTAGGAACGTAGATCCTGGTTACCATGGTGAGGGTAGGAACGTAAATCCTGGTTACCATGGTGAGGGTAGGAATGTAGATCCTGGTTACCATGGTGAGGGTAGGAATGTAGATCCTGGTTACCATGGTGAGGAGGAGGGTAGACCCCCCAGCAGGAGGAGAACACGTCTTACCTTTCCTGAACGGCTCCAGCAGGACGTCAGACTGCATGCAGAGTTTCTTCAGCACGGCCACGCCCTCCGCAGTCTTCAGGTTGATGGCTACGGAGCGTTTGCCCCGCCCCTGCCTGTCCATGGTACCGCCCATCTTCGTACGGTCCACTCGGATCACCTTCGCTCCAAAGTCGGATAAAATCATCCCGCAGAAAGGAACCGGAGCCAAACCGGCTAGCTCGATGACCCGGACACCGGTCAGAGCCATGATGGAGGGAGCTGTTAGAGAAACACACACACACACACATAAACACACACATACACACATATACATATATACACACATATATACACATACACATGTATACATACACACACACACACACATATATACACATACACATAGAGAAACACACACACACACATAAACACACACACACACACATATATACACATACACATAGAGAAACACACACACACACATAAACACACACATACACACATATACATATATACACACATATATACACATACACATAGAGAAACACACACACACACATAAACACACACACAGACACATATACACACACACATAAACACACACACACACACATATATACACACACACACACACATATATACACATACACATAGAGAAACACACACACACACACATATATACACATACACATAGAAAAACACACACACACACATAAACACACGCACACACACATATACACACACACATATATACACATACACATGTATACATACACACACACACACATATATACACATACACATAGAGAAACACACACACATATATACACATACACATGTATACATACACACACACACACACACACACACATATACACACACACACACAGAAATGTTATGATTCACCGGCGCGTCAAACGTCGTTTCCATGGAAACAAACTTTACGTTTAAAATCATAAAAACATAGAATTTAAAACCAAATATTTTCTTTAATAATTTTTTGTTAATTATGTTTCTTTCTTTTTTCTTTTTTTTTGCTTGAAGGAGAAATTTTTTTATGTAAATTTTAGCGCTTTTATTTTTTTAATGATTGTAAAATGTTTTTAAAAATAGTTTCTTAAACAGAAAATGAAGCAAATTGTGATTTTTTTAAAAGTTAAATTAACAAAAAATTCATATAAATATATTTATTTTAAAAAAAAAAGTTTTAATGATAAAACGTTTCTTCAGAATAAAATTAATTCGATTAAATCCTTTAAATTTGACTTAATTTGCAGCAGTTTTTATTTAAATAAAATATTTTTTCTCACCTTGAAGTAGAAACAGGAAGAATGTCTCTGTTTGTTTTAAATTAAGAGCTTTTATCGGTTTTTAAATCAAAAATTTTTAAACTGACAAAAAAATTTAATGAATAATAAAAACTAAACATTAAAATCTTTTTACGGTTCAAAGTCTGACTGAATTCTACTTCCTGTTTACGTACAGACGTCATCAAGGAGCATTCTGGGAAATG
This sequence comes from Neostethus bicornis, assembly GCA_902685375.1. Taxonomy (NCBI): domain Eukaryota; kingdom Metazoa; phylum Chordata; class Actinopteri; order Atheriniformes; family Phallostethidae; genus Neostethus; species Neostethus bicornis. The sequence goes on along the minus strand of CACRXE010000059.1, from coordinate 924,304 downwards.
GAGTTAAACAAGTGAAGTTTGACTCAAAATTACTTCCTGTTGACGTACAGACGTCATCGTGGAGCATTTTGGGAAATGGAGTTAATCACATAAAATTTCCGTTTATTTTAAATAATTACGTTAAAAACTGTTTTTTAAAGTGTTTTTATAACTTTTAGTAAATAATATGAAACAATAATTTCTTTTGATCGCATTTCATTTAAAAAAATGGATGAAAATATTTTTATTTTCGTAAAGTTTGACTGAAAGAAAAATTCAATAGAAGTTTTTATTCGGACGCCATGATGTTTTGTTTATTTTTTATGTGAATGTTTTTGTTTTATTGGTTAAAATAGTTTTAAATTTAAGCTGAAACGAGATTTTTTGTTTCGTTTGTTTACGCGGGTGTCGGAGTTTATCGCGGTTGATGTCGGTGAGAGGCAGAAGGATACACCCTGAACAGGTCACCAGGTCTGTTGTGGGCGCACACACACACACACACACACACACACACACACACACACACACACACACACACACACACACACACAGATGGTTTTTTAAATTATTTATAGTTTTTTTTCTACATGTTTTATAATAATAATACATTAAACTTATAAAGCGGTTTTCTGGGGGATCAAAGACACTTCACACACACACATACACACACACACCCATACAACAAACACACACACATACATACCGAACACACTCACACACATTCACTCACAACGAACACACACATAATACACACACAGATAAAACACACACACCGAACACATACACACACAAACACACTAATACACAGACACACACACATACACTTTAATACACACACACACACATACACACACACCGAACACACACATAATACATACACACACACACACCGAACACACATACATACACACACACCGCACACACATACATACACTAATACACACACACACAGGTGTACACACACACACTCACACATACACTAATACACACACATACACACACACCCATACAACAAACACACACACATACATACCGAACACACTCACACACATTCACTCACAACGAACACACACATAATACACACACAGATACTAAAACACACACACCGAACACATACACACACAAACACTAATACACAGACACACACACATACACTTTAATACACACACACACATACACACACACCGAACACACACATAATACATACATACACACACACACGCACACACACCGAACACACATACACACACACACACACCGCACACACATACACTAATACACATACACACACACACATACTAATACACACACACACATACACTCTAATACACACATACACTCTAATACACACACACACATACACTCTAATACACACATACACTCTAATACACACACACACATACACTCTAATACACACATACACTCTAATGCACACACACACTCTAATACACACATACACTCTAATACACACACACACATACACTCTAATACACACATACACTCTAATACACACACACACACACACACTCATTCCTGATGATGGGAGCTTACCACTATCATCAGAACCAACTGGGGGTTCAGTGTCTTGCTTAACGACACCTCGGCATGGACTCTGGGCGGGGGATCGAACCAGTGACCTTCCGGTTACAGGGCGGTCGCTGTACCCACCGTGCCATCCTCCCCCCCAAATTATTTTATTTCCTTCACCTGCGACTAAGAAGTGGTTCAGTCCCTGATTGGTTGAGAAGAGGGCAGCTGGGGGAAGAGGAGAACCAGATGAGAGAGGAGACCTGGAGCAGAAGCAGCAGCCCAGACACAGAGAGGG
>CACRXE010000059.1:912500-915000 GCA_902685375.1 Neostethus bicornis | reverse complement strand
ATTTTGTCAAAAAAGAAAATTAAAAAAAAAAAAATCTTTTTTTTTGTTGAAAAATTGCAAAAAGTCGCTTTTTTTTGTCAAATAATTGCAAATTTTGTCAAAAAAATTCCAAAAAAAAGTCAGATTTTTTTGTTAAAGATTGCAAAAAAATTCCAATTTTTTTTCGAAACATCGCAAAAAAGTTGCTTTATTTTGTTAAAAAAATTCCATCTTTTTTTCCACTAGTTGGGTGTGCCAGCTTTGCCCACCTCTGCTCCACCTGGCAGCTGCTTGGCACTCCCTCTCGGAGCCCGCGGGCACAGCCTGGTGATTTATACCCGTCTGTAAACCTCTGTTTTTTTCAGTTCTCACGTTGGCATGCGATGCCAGCACCGACTGCTCCATCGGAGCGTGCTACCCGCCGGAAGGAGACCTCCTGGTGGGCAGAGCTCACCACCTGACGGCCTCCTCTACCTGTGGCATGACGGGGTCAGAGGTCTTCTGTACGCCGTACCAAGGGGTGAGACGCCTGGCACCACACCGCCCCCTCAGCTGGCAGTGCCACCGTGACGCCTGCTGTTTGTTTTTCAGGGCAGGATGAAGTGCTGCCCATGTGACGCCAGGAACCCGAAGCTGGCACACCCCGTCCAGGACGTCCTGAGCTCGACTGGAGCGGAGAGGTGGTGGCAGTCCAAGACGGGTGAGGCGGGCATGGGCGGGGGGTGAGGGATGGAGGGGGGAGGAGGGGCATGGACGTCGGAAAAAAGACACTTTTTTTCGCAAAAAAGTCACAAAAATGACATTTTTTGTTAAAAAAAAATAATAATAATTGCAAAAAAAAACGTTGCTTTTTTTTGGTCAAAATTGGAAAAAATACGCTTTTTTCTCAAAAAAGTCGCAAAAATTATATTTTTTTTGTAAGAAAAAAAAAAAGCAAATTTTGTTAAAAATTGCAGAAAAAGTTACTTTTTTTTGGTCAAAATTGGAAAAAAAATACGCTTTTTTCCCAAAAAAGTCGCAAAAATTACACTTTTTTGCCCAATAAATTCGCAAAAACAGTTTCTTTTTTTTGGTCAAAAATTGGGAAAAATACGGTTTTTTTTCTCAAAAAGACGTAAAATTTTCCCTTTTTTGTCATAAAATTTCAAATTTTGTCCAAAAAAATCGCAAAAAAAGACGCTTTTTTGTCAAAAAAGTCGCAAAAAAGATACTTTATTGTCAAAAACATTGCAAATTTTGTAAAAAAAAAAAAGTCGCTTTTTGTCCAAAAAATTGGAAAAAAAAGACACTTTTTGCCAGAAAAAGTTGCGAAAATTCGTCTTTTTTCTCTAAAAATTTGAACTAAAATTTTTTTCACTGAAATGTGACTAAAACTACAATTCAAGATGGCCGCCAAAAACAACATGGAGGAATGGAGGGGAGGAGGGGTCGATGGGTCAGGGGGGGAGGGGTGGAGCGGGTGAGGGGGTGTAGTGGGTAGAGGGGGTGAGGGTCAGACGGGTAGGGTGCCAGTGGGTGAGGGGGTCAGACGGGTAGGGTGCCAGTGGGTGAGGGGGTCAGATGGGTAGGGTGCCAGTGGGTGAGGTGGTAAGGGGTACCAGCTGACGTTTCTCTCTCCCTCAGACGTGAACCCCGTCACCCTGCAGCTGGATTTAAAGAACCAGTTCCAGCTGGACCACCTGATGCTGAGCTTCAAGGTACCCACGTTACCACGGGCACTGCCCCACCCCACGTTACCACGGGCACTGCCCCACCACACGTTACCATGGGCACTGCCCCACCCCACGTTACCACGGGCACTGCCCCACCACACATTACCACGGGCACTTGGTCCGCCTCCAGGCGGCTGATTGGTCCGCCTCCAGGCGGCTGATTGGTCCGCCTCCAGATGGCTGATTGGTCCGCCTCCAGGCGGCTGATTGGTCCGCCTCCAGACGGCTGATTGGTCCGCCTCCAGGCGGCTGATTGGCCCGCCTCCAGGCGGCTGATTGGTCCGCCTCCGGGCGGCTGATTGGCCCGCCTCCAGGCGGCTGATTGGTCCGCCTCCAGGCGTGATTGGCCCGCCTACAGGCGCCCACAGGAAGTAGGTTTTAAATTCTGGTTTCCGGTTCCGACAGGGTCCTTGCCCCAATGCCTTCGTCGTCGAGCTGACGGAGGATGGCAGGACGTGGAGCCCAGCCCTCTACCTGGCATCGGACTGCAGTAAATACTTCCCACATGTGCCAACCAGGTACCCGCTCAGTCCGGAGCAGGGTTTCTGTAAAACGCTGCCCTCTATGGGGAAGTACCAGGACTACGAGGTGAGAACGAAAAAAAAAAAAAGGATGTTTGAACCTCAAGGTGTGTGTGTGTGTGTGTGTATATGTGTATGTATGTGTATGTGTTTATGTGTGTGTGTGTATAGGTGTGTGTATAGGTGTGTATATATGTGTGTGTGTGTGTGTGTGTGTATGTGTGTGTGTATGTGTGTGTGTATAGTTGTGTGTGTATAGGTGTGTATATATGTGTGTGTATATATGTG
>CACRXE010000059.1:892500-902500 GCA_902685375.1 Neostethus bicornis | reverse complement strand
TAAAAAATAAAATAATAATAAAAAATAACATCATTACAAAATAAAATAATAATAAAAAACAAAATTACAAAATAAAATAATAATAAAAAATAACATCATTACAAAATAAAATATTAATAAAAATAATATAATTAAAAAATAAAATAATAATAAAAAATAAAATAATTACAAAATAAAATAATCAGAAAAAATAATATAATTACACAATAAAATTAAAAGAAAAAAGCAGCGATGAGTCACCAAAATAAAACAAAAAAAATTATTACAAAATAAAATAATAATAAAAAATAAAATAATTACAAAATAAAATAATAATAAAAATAATATTATTACAAAAAAAAATAATAGGAAACTAAGAAATCAGAATCAGAATGCTTTTATTTTCATGTCAATGAAGAATATCAGAGACTAGGAACTTGTTTTGATACAGGTGTGCAATAATATAAAATAAAAATAATTTTAACAAAACAGAGAGTGCTCAGAAAGAAAAAGAAAAGTAGTGCAATGTCATAGAAAATAATAAAAAAATAATAAAGATAGTAAAGTGACAAGAGGGAGGTGACTAAGAGATGTGGGGTTCAGGTTATAAAGTGACTAAGAGATGTGGGGATCCAGGTTATAAAGTGACTAAGAGATGTGGGGATCCAGGTTATAAAGTGATTAAGAGATGTGGGGATCCAGGTTATAAAGTGTCTAAGAGATGTGGGGATCCAGGGTATAAAGTGATTAAGAGATGTGGGGATCCAGGTTATAAAGTGTCTAAGAGATGTGGGGATCCAGGGTATAAAGTGATTAAGAGATGTGGGGATCCAGGTTATAAAGTGATTAAGAGATGTGGGGATCCAGGTTATAAAGTGATTAAGAGATGTGGGGATCCAGGTTATAAAGTGATTAAGAGATGTGGGGATCCAGGTTATAAAGTGACTAAGAGATGTGGGGATCCAGGTTATAAAGTGATTAAGAGATGTGGGGATCCAGGTTATAAAGTGACTAAGAGATGTGGGGATCCAGGTTATAAAGTGATTAAGAGATGTGGGGATCCAGGTTATAAAGTGATTAAGAGATGTGGGGATCCAGGGTATAAAGTGACTAAGAGATGTGGGGATCCAGGTTATAAAGTGACTAAGAGATGTGGGGATCCAGGTTATAAAGTGATTAAGAGATGTGGGGATCCAGGTTATAAAGTGTCTAAGAGATGTGGGGATCCAGGTTATAAAGTGACTAAGAGATGTGGGGATCCAGGTTATAAAGTGACTAAGAGATGTGGGGATCCAGGTTATAAAGTGTCTAAGAGATGTGGGGATCCAGGTTATAAAGTGATTAAGAGATGTGGGGATCCAGGTTATAAAGTGACTAAGAGATGTGGGGATCCAGGTTATAAAGTGTCTAAGAGATGTGGGGATCCAGGTTATAAAGTGACTAAGAGATGTGGGGATCCAGGTTATAAAGTGACTAAGAGATGTGGGGATCCAGGTTATAAAGTGATTAAGAGATGTGGGGATCCAGGTTATAAAGTGACTAAGAGATGTGGGGATCCAGGTTATAAAGTGACTAAGAGATGTGGGGATCCAGGTTATAAAGTGACTAAGAGATGTGGGGATCCAGGTTATAAAGTGATTAAGAGATGAGGGGATCCAGGTTATAAAGTGACTAAGAGATGTGGGGATCCAGGTTATAAAGTGACTAAGAGATGTGGGGATCCAGGTTATAGAGTGACTAAGAGATGTGGGGATCCAGGTTATAAAGTGATTAAGAGATGTGGGGATCCAGGTTATAAAGTGATTAAGAGATGTGGGGATCCAGATTATAAAGTGATTAAGAGATGTGGGGATCCAGGTTATAAAGTGATTAAGAGATGTGGGGATCCAGGTTATAAAGTGATTAAGAGATGTGGGGATCCAGGTTATAAAGTGATTAAGAGATGTGGGGATCCAGGTTATAAAGTGATTAAGAGATGTGGGGATCCAGATTATAAAGTGACTAAGAGATGTGGGGATCCAGGTTATAAAGTGACTAAGAGATGTGGGGATCCAGGTTTTAAAGTGACTAAGAGATGTGGGGATCCAGGTTATAAAGTGATTTAGAGATGTGGGGATCCAGGTTATAAAGTGATTAAGAGATGTGGGGATCCAGGTTATAAAGTGACTAAGGGATGTGGGGATCCAGGTTATAAAGTGATTAAGAGATGTGGGGATCCAGGTTATAAAGTGACTAAGAGATGTGGGGATCCAGGTTATAAAGTGACCAAGAGATGTGGGGATCCAGGTTATAAAGTGACTAAGAGATGTGGGGATCCAGGTTATAAAGTGACTAAGAGATGTGGGGATCCAGGTTATAAAGTGATTAAGAGATGTGGGGATTCAGGTTATGAAGTGATTAAGAGATGTGGGGATCCAGGTTATAAAGTGACTAAGAGATGTGGGGATCCAGGTTATAAAGTGATTAAGAGATGTGGGGATCCAGGTTATAAAGTGATTAAGAGATGTGGGGATCCAGGTTATAAAGTGATTAAGAGATGTGGGGATCCAGATTATAAAGTGACTAAGAGATGTGGGGATCCAGGTTATAAAGTGACTAAGAGATGTGGGGATCCAGGTTTTAAAGTGACTAAGAGATGTGGGGATCCAGGTTATAAAGTGATTTAGAGATGTGGGGATCCAGGTTATAAAGTGATTAAGAGATGTGGGGATCCAGGTTATAAAGTAACTAAGAGATGTGGGGATCCAGGTTATAAAGTGACTAAGAGATGTGGGGATCCAGGTTATAAAGTGATTAAGAGATGTGGGGATCCAGGGTATAAAGTGACTAAGAGATGTGGGGATCCAGGTTATAAAGTGACTAAGAGATGTGGGGATCCAGGTTATAAAGTGACTTAGAGATGTGGGGATCCAGGTTATAAAGTGACTAAGGGATGTGGGGATCCAGGTTATAAAGTGATTAAGAGATGTGGGGATCCAGGTTATAAAGTGACTAAGAGATGTGGGGATCCAGGTTATAAAGTGACCAAGAGATGTGGGGATCCAGGTTATAAAGTGATTAAGAGATGTGGGGATCCAGGTTATAAAGTGATTTAGAGATGTGGGGATCCAGGTTATAAAGTGATTAAGAGATGTGGGGATCCAGGTTATAAAGTGATTAAGAGATGTGGGGATCCAGGTTATAAAGTGATTAAGAGATGTGGGGATCCAGGTTATAAAGTGTCTAAGAGATGTGGGGATCCAGGTTATAAAGTGATTAAGAGATGTGGGGATCCAGGTTATAAAGTGATTAAGAGATGTGGGGATCCAGGTTATAAAGTGACTAAGAGATGTGGGGATCCAGGTTATAAAGTGACTAAGAGATGTGGGGATCCAGGTTATAAAGTGACTAAGAGATGTGGGGATCCAGGTTATAAAGTGATTAAGAGATGTGGGGATCCAGGTTATAAAGTGATTAAGAGATGTGGGGATCCAGGTTATAAAGTGACTAAGAGATGTGGGGATCCAGGTTATAAAGTGACTAAGAGATGTGGGGATCCAGGTTATAAAGTGATTAAGAGATGTGGGGATCCAGGTTATAAAGTGATTAAGAGATGTGGGGATCCAGGTTATAAAGTGATTAAGAGATGTGGGGATCCAGGTTATAAAGTGACTAAGAGATGTGGGGATCCAGGTTATAAAGTGATTAAGAGATGAGGGGATCCAGGTTATAAAGTGACTAAGAGATGTGGGGATCCAGGTTATAAAGTGACTAAGAGATGTGGGGATCCAGGTTATAAAGTGATTAAGAGATGTGGGGATCCAGGTTATAAAGTGATTAAGAGATGTGGGGATCCAGGTTATAAAGTGACTAAGAGATGTGGGGATCCAGGTTATAAAGTGATTAAGAGATGTGGGGATCCAGGTTATAAAGTGATTAAGAGATGTGGGGATCCAGGTTATAAAGTGTCTAAGAGATGTGGGGATCCAGGTTATAAAGTGATTAAGAGATGTGGGGATCCAGGTTATAAAGTGACTAAGAGATGTGGGGATCCAGGTTATAAAGTGATTAAGAGATGTGGGGATCCAGGTTATAAAGTGACTTAGAGATGTGGGGATCCAGGTTATAAAGTGACTAAGAGATGTGGGGATCCAGGTTATAAAGTAACTAAGAGATGTGGGGATCCAGGTTATAAAGTGATTAAGAGATGTGGGGATCCAGGTTATAAAGTGATTAAGAGATGTGGGGATCCAGGTTATAAAGTGACTAAGAGATGTGGGGATCCAGGTTAGAGATGTGGGGATCCAGGTTATAAAGTGACTAAGAGATGTGGGGATCCAGGTTATAAAGTGATTAAGAGATGTGGGGATCCAGGTTATAAAGTGACTAAGAGATGTGGGGATCCAGGTTATAAAGTGACTAAGAGATGTGGGGATCCAGGTTATAAAGTGACTAAGAGATGTGGGGATCCAGGTTATAAAGTGACTAAGAGATGTGGGGATCCAGGTTATAAAGTGATTAAGAGATGTGGGGATCCAGGTTATAAAGTGACTAAGAGATGTGGGGATCCAGGTTATAAAGTGACTAAGAGATGTGGGGATCCAGGTTATAAAGTGACTAAGAGATGTGGGGATCCAGGTTATAAAGTGACTAAGAGATGTGGGGATCCAGGTTATAAAGTGACTAAGAGATGTGGGGATCCAGGTTATAAAGTGATTAAGAGATGTGGGGATCCAGGTTATAAAGTGACTCAGAGATGTGGGGATCCAGGTTATAAAGTGATTAAGAGATGTGGGGATCCAGGTTATAAAGTGACTAAGAGATGTGGGGATCCAGGTTATAAAGTGACTAAGAGATGTGGGGATCCAGGTTATAAAGTGATTAAGAGATGTGGGGATCCAGGTTATAAAGTGATTAAGAGATGTGGGGATCCAGGTTATAAAGTGACTAAGAGATGTGGGGATCCAGGTTATAAAGTGATTAAGAGATGTGGGGATCCAGGTTATAAAGTGACTAAGAGATGTGGGGATCCAGGTTATAAAGTGACTAAGAGATGTGGGGATCCAGGTTATAAAGTGATTAAGAGATGTGGGGATCCAGGTTATAAAGTGACTAAGAGATGTGGGGATCCAGGTTATAAAGTGACTAAGAGATGTGGGGATCCAGGTTATAAAGTGACTAAGAGATGTGGGGATCCAGGTTATAAAGTGATTAAGAGATGTGGGGATCCAGGTTATAAAGTGACTAAGAGATGTGGGGATCCAGGTTATAAAGTGATTAAGAGATGTGGGGATTCAGGTTATAAAGTGACTAAGAGATGTGGGGATCCAGGTTATAAAGTGATTAAGAGATGTGGGGATCCAGGTTATAAAGTGATTAAGAGATGTGGGGATCCAGGTTATAAAGTGACTAAGAGATGTGGGGATCCAGGTTATAAAGTGACTAAGAGATGTGGGGATCCAGGTTATAAAGTGACTAAGAGATGTGGGGATCCAGGTTATAAAGTGATTAAGAGATGTGGGGATCCAGGTTATAAAGTGATTAAGAGATGTGGGGATCCAGGTTATAAAGTGACTAAGAGATGTGGGGATCCAGGTTACAAAGTGTCTAAGAGATGTGGGGATCCAAGTTATAAAGTGATTAAGAGATGTGGGGATCCAGGTTATAAAGTGATTAAGAGATGTGGGGATCCAGGTTATAAAGTGACTAAGAGATGTGGGGATCCAGGTTATAAAGTGACTAAGAGATGTGGGGATCCAGGTTATAAAGTGTCTAAGAGATGTGGGGATCCAGGTTATAAAGTGACTAAGAGATGTGGGGATCCAGGTTATAAAGTGACTAAGAGATGTGGGGATCCAGGTTATAAAGTGTCTAAGAGATGTGGGGATCCAGGTTATAAAGTGATTAAGAGATGTGGGGATCCAGGTTATAAAGTGATTAAGAGATGTGGGGATCCAGGTTATAAAGTGACTAAGAGATGTGGGGATCCAGGTTATAAAGTGATTAAGAGATGTGGGGATCCAGGTTATAAAGTGTCTAAGAGATGTGGGGATCCAGGTTATAAAGTGATTAAGAGATGTGGGGATCCAGGTTATAAAGTGACTAAGAGATGTGGGGATCCAGGTTATAAAGTGACTAAGAGATGTGGGGATCCAGGTTATAAAGTGATTAAGAGATGTGGGGATCCAGGTTATACAGTGTCTAAGAGATGTGGGGATCCAGGTTATAAAGTGACTAAGAGATGTGGGGATCCAGGTTATAAAGTGACTAAGAGATGTGGGGATCCAGGTTATAAAGTGACTAAGAGATGTGGGGATCCAGGTTATAAAGTGATTAAGAGATGTGGGGATCCAGGTTATAAAGTGATTAAGAGATGTGGGGATCCAGGTTATAAAGTGATTAAGAGATGTGGGGATCCAGGTTATAAAGTGATTAAGAGATGTGGGGATCCAGGTTATAAAGTGACTAAGAGATGTGGGGATCCAGGTTATAAAGTGACTAAGAGATGTGGGGATCCAGGTTATAAAGTGATTAAGAGATGTGGGGATCCAGGTTATAAAGTGATTAAGAGATGTGGGGATCCAGGTTATAAAGTGATTAAGAGATGTGGGGATCCAGGTTATAAAGTGATTAAGAGATGTGGGGATCCAGGTTATAAAGTGTCTAAGAGATGTGAGGATCCAGGTTATAAAGTGATTAAGAGATGTGGGGATCCAGGTTATAAAGTGACTAAGAGATGTGGGGATCCAGGTTATAAAGTGATTAAGAGATGTGGGGATCCAGGTTATAAAGTGACTAAGAGATGTGGGGATCCAGGTTATAAAGTGATTAAGAGATGTGGGGATCCAGGTTATAAAGTGACTAAGAGATGTGGGGATCCAGGTTATAAAGTGACTAAGAGATGTGGGGTTCCAGGTTATAAAGTGTCTAAGAGATGTGGGGATCCAGGTTATAAAGTGATTAAGAGATGTGGGGATCCAGGTTATAAAGTGATTAAGAGATGTGGGGATCCAGGTTATAAAGTGTCTAAGAGATGTGGGGATCCAGGTTATATAGTGACTAAGAGATGTGGGGATCCAGGTTATAAAGTGATTAAGAGATGTGGGGATCCAGGTTATAAAGTGACTAAGAGATGTGGGGATCCAGGTTATAAAGTGATTAAGAGATGTGGGGATCCAGGTTATAAAGTGATTAAGAGATGTGGGGATCCAGGTTATAAAGTGATTAAGAGATGTGGGGATCCAGGTTATAAAGTGATTAAGAGATGTGGGGATCCAGGTTATAAAGTGACTAAGAGATGTGGGGATCCAGGTTATAAAGTGACTAAGAGATGTGGGGATCCAGGTTATAAAGTGACTAAGAGATGTGGGGATCCTGGTTATAAAGTGTCTAAGAGATGTGGGGATCCAGGTTATAAAGTGACTAAGAGATGTGGGGATCCTGGTTATAAAGTGTCTAAGAGATGTGGGGATCCTGGTTATAAAGTGTCTAAGAGATGTGGGGATCCAGGTTATAAAGTGACTAAGAGATGTGGGGATCCAGGTTACAAAGTGTCTAAGAGATGTGGGGATCCAGGTTATAAAGTGATTAAGAGATGTGGGGATCCAGGTTATAAAGTGACTAAGAGATGTGGGGATCCAGGTTATAAAGTGATTAAGAGATGTGGGGATCCAGGTTATAAAGTGATTAAGAGATGTGGGGATCCAGGTTATAAAGTGACTAAGAGATGTGGGGATCCAGGTTATAAAGTGATTAAGAGATGTGGGGATCCAGGTTATAAAGTGACTAAGAGATGTGGGGATCCAGGTTATAAAGTGATTAAGAGATGTGGGGATCCAGGTTATAAAGTGACTAAGAGATGTGGGGATCCAGGTTATAAAGTGATTAAGAGATGTGGGGATCCAGGTTATAAAGTGATTAAGAGATGTGGGGATCCAGGTTATAAAGTGACTAAGAGATGTGGGGATCCAGGTTATAAAGTGATTAAGAGATGTGGGGATCCAGGTTATAAAGTGACTAAGAGATGTGGGGATCCAGGTTATAAAGTGATTAAGAGATGTGGGGATCCAGGTTATAAAGTGAGTAAGAGATGTGGGGATCCAGGTTATAAAGTGACTAAGAGATGTGGGGATCCAGGTTATAAAGTGATTAAGAGATGTGGGGATCCAGGTTATAAAGTGATTAAGAGATGTGGGGATCCAGGTTATAAAGTGACTAAGAGATGTGGGGATCCAGGTTATAAAGTGATTAAGAGATGTGGGGATCCAGGTTATAAAGTGATTAAGAGATGTGGGGATCCAGGTTATAAAGTGATTAAGAGATGTGGGGATCCAGGTTATAAAGTGATTAAGAGATGTGGGGATCCAGGTTATAAAGTGATTAAGAGATGTGGGGATCCAGGTTATAAAGTGATTAAGAGATGTGGGGATCCAGGTTATAAAGTGATTAAGAGATGTGGGGATCCAGGTTATAAAGTGACTAAGAGATGTGGGGATCCAGGTTATAAAGTGATTAAGAGATGTGGGGATCCAGGTTATAAAGTGACTAAGAGATGTGGGGATCCAGGTTATAAAGTGATTAAGAGATGTGGGGATCCAGGTTATAAAGTGATTAAGAGATGTGGGGTCCAGGTTATAAAGTGATTAAGAGATGTGGGGATCCAGGTTATAAAGTGACTAAGAGATGTGGGGTTCAGGTTATAAACTATTCATTCATTCAAAGCAGCGATGAGTCACCAAAATAAAACAAAGAAAATATTATAAAAAAATACAATCATTTTTTTTAAATTGTAAATATTGGGAAAATTTACAAAATTTGTGTAAAAATCATAAAAATTTGCTAAAAAATTTGAGAAATTCACAAAATATTAAATTTAAGAAAAATGGTAAAAATTTCCATAAAAAAAAGCAAACACTTGCGATTTTATAGAATTATTGAAAAATTATTGAAATTATTGTAAATTTTCAAAAGTTAAAATTCTCCCCTCTTTCTTTAGCTCCTTCCCTTCAGCCCCCCTCCCTCTTCCAGGATACTCCTGTAGCTCCTCCCCTCCTCCTTAGCTCCTCCCCTTTAGCCCCCTCCCTATTCCAGGATGCTCCTGTAGCTCCTCCCCTACTTCTTTAGCTCCTCCCCTCTTTCTTTAGCTCCTCCCCTTCAGCCCCCCTCCCTCTTCCAGGATACTCCTGGAGCTCCTCTCCTCCTCCTTAGCTCCTCCCCTTTAGCCCCCCTCCCTCGTCCAGGATGCTCTTGTAGCTCCTCCCCTCCTTGTTTAGCTCCTCCCCTCCAGTTCCCCTCCCTCTTCCAGGATGCTCCTGTAGCTCCTCCCCTCATTCTTTAGCTCCTTCCCTCTTTCTTTAGCTCCTCCCCTTCAGCCCCCGCTCCCTCTTCCAGGATGCTCCTGTAGCTCCTCCCCTCATTCTTTAGCTCCTCCCCTCATTCTTTAGCTCCTCCCCTCTTTCTTTAGCTCCTCCCCTTCAGCCCCCTCCCTCTTCCAGGATGCTCCTGTAGCTCCTCCCCTCCTTCTTTAGCTCCTCCCCTCTATGGCAAGGCGTTATCAACCCTATCGTTTCCTCCGCAGCGTGCCGCTGCGACCCGACCGGAACCGTCCCGCAGGTCTGCGACGAGCGGACCGGTGCCTGCCTGTGCCGTCCCGGCGTCGTCGGCGCTCGTTGCGACGCCTGCGGCTCCGACCGCTGCCGCGCCTTCCCGGCCTGCGATCGATGCCCGTCCTGCTTCTTCACGATGTACGACCAGATGAAACGCATGAGGTCGGACATCGACAGCCTGGCAGCGAGGTTACCCGCCGGGCCACGGCTGCCCGAGAGCTTCGCTCGTCGTGTGAGGGAGCTGGAGGAGAAGCTGGCACGGATCCGGAAGGCGGCGTCGGTGACGCCACGTTCACCGGCGGAGGTGGAGGCGGCTCGGAAGGAGCTGAACCGGATCAGGTGAGGTCTTAAAAAAGGTAAACAAAAGCTTTTATTTTGAAAGTGTTCAAAACAAAATATTAAAATCAACAGCGTGACATCACAGCCAGTAGGTCAGG
>CACRXE010000059.1:870000-872500 GCA_902685375.1 Neostethus bicornis | reverse complement strand
ACGGTGAGGGTAGGAACATAGATCCTGGTTACCATGGTGAGGGTAGGAACGTAGATCCTGGTTACCATGGTGAGGGTAGGAGCGTACATCCTGGTTACCATGGTGAGGGTAGGAGCGTACATCCTGGTTACCATGGTGAGGGTTGGAATGTAGATCCTGGTTACCATGGTGAGGGTAGGAACATAGATCCTGGTTACCATGGTGAGGGTAGGAACATAGATCCTGGTTACCATGGTGAGGGTAGGAACGTAGATCCTGGTTACCATGGTGAGGCTAGGAACGTAGATCCTGGTTACCATGGTGAGGGTAGATTCTGGTTACCATGGTGAGGGTAGGAGCGGACATCCTGGTTACCATGGTGGTAGATCCTGTGGCGACCTACCTGCTGACCTTTCTCTACTTCTTGTTTCAGATCCTCATGCCAACATGACCCACATCCAGGATTTGAGCAACATGATCCTGAATGCCACGCTGCCCCTGAGTCCGGATCAACTGAAGAAGAAGCTGAAAGAGATCAACGACCTGGCATCGCGCCTACCGAACACCACGGCCATGCTGGAGGAAACCAAACCACACCTGGACGCTGCCCGCAGGCTTCTGGAGGAGGCTCGCAAAGCCAGGTATGGGTACACATGACTGGTACCTCAACACTAGACCAGCAGGATCTATGTTCCTACCCTCACCATGGTAACCAGGATCTATGTTCCTACCCTCACCATGGTAACCAGGATCTATGTTCCTACCCTCACCGTGGTAACCAGGATCTATGTTCCTACTCTCACCGTGGTAACCAGGATCTATGTTCCTACCCTCACCATGGTAACCAGGATCTACGTTCCTACCCTCACCATGGTAACCAGGATCTATGTTCCTACCCTCACCATGGTAACCAGGATCTATGTTCCTACCCTCACCATGGTAACCAGGATCTATGTTCCTATCCTCACCATGGTAACCAGGATCTATGTTCCTACCCTCACCATGGTAACCAGGATCTACGTTCCTACCCTCACCATGGTAACCAGGATCTATGTTCCTACCCTCACCATGGTAACCAGGATCTATGTTCCTATCCTCACCATGGTAACCAGGATCTACGTTCCTACCCTCACCATGGTAACCAGGATCTATGTTCCTACCCTCACCATGGTAACCAGGATCTACGTTCCTACCCTCACCATGGTAACCAGGATCTATGTTCCTACCATCACCATGGTAACCAGGATCTACGTGCCTACCCTCACCATGGTAACCAGGATCTATGTTCCTACCCTCACCATGGTAACCAGGATCTACGTTCCTACCATCACCATGGTAACCAGGATCTATGTTCCTACCCTCACCATGGTAACCAGGATCTACGTTCCTACCATCACCATGGTAACCAGGATCTATGTTCTTACCCTCACCATGGTAACCAGGATCTACGTTCCTACCCTCACCATGGTAACCAGGATCTACGTTCCTACCCTCACCATGGTAACCAGGATCTATGTTCCTATCCTCACCATGGTAACCAGGATCTACGTTCCTACCCTCACCATGGTAACCAGGATCTATATTCCTACCCTCACCATGGTAACCAGGATCTATATTCCTACCCTCACCATGGTAACCAGGATCTACGTTCCTACCCTCACCATGGTAACCAGGATCTATGTTCCTACCCTCACCATGGTAACCAGGATCTATATTCCTACCCTCACCATGGTAACCAGGATCTACGTTCCTACCATCACCATGGTAACCAGGATCTATGTTCCTACCCTCACCATGGTAACCAGGATCTATATTCCTACCCTCACCATGGTAACCAGGATCTACGTTCCTACCCTCACCATGGTAACCAGGATCTATGTTCCTACCCTCACCATGGTAACCAGGATCTACGTTCCTACCATCACCATGGTAACCAGGATCTATGTTCCTACCATCACCATGGTAACCAGGATCTACGTTCCTACCATCACCATGGTAACCAGGATCTATGTTCCTACCCTCACCATGGCAGGGCTTCTCGTCTGAGGCTGTTGCCCCCGACGACTCGGCCCTCAGATAAGAAGGAGGGAGTGATGTTTTTTATTAAACCCGAGCCGAGCATTCTGGGAAGTGTAGTTTCTACAGGCTGGCATTTGACGGCGTTGCGTTTCAGGGACGAAGCGCTGACGTTGAAGGACGACGCGGGCAGACTGGCAAAGAACTTCACGTCTACTGAAAATTTGGTTTCTGACCTGAGGAATAAACTCCGGGAACGCCGGGGGAACGTGGCAGACATGGAGGGCAACCTGAGAAAGGTAAGATGGGTGGAGCCACTGACCATGGGGCGGAGCCACTGGCTCAGGGGGGCGGAGCCACGGGGAGACTGACGGTTCTGCCCACAGGCCGAGGAGAACTTGGGCGAGGCAGAAGAGCGCCTGCAAAACGGGTCGAAGCTTCTGGATCCTGCCAAGCTGATGGAGCTGATGGATCGCCAGCGGAGGGCAGAGGAAGTGGCACGCAA
>CACRXE010000059.1:860000-865000 GCA_902685375.1 Neostethus bicornis | reverse complement strand
CCAATGAGGCTGTGTTACCTATGAAGGGCTCGACCAATGAGGCTGTGTTACCTATGAAGGGCTCGACCAATGAGCCTGTGTTACCTATGAAGGGCTCGACCAATGAGCCTGTGTTACCTATGAAGGGCTCGACCAATGAGACTGTGTTACCTATGAAGGGCTCGACCAATGAGACTGTGTTACCTATGAAGGGCTCGACCAATGAGACTGTGTTACCTATGAAGGGCTCGACCAATGAGGCTGTGTTACCTATGAAGGGCTCGACCAATGAGCCTGTGTTACCTATGAAGGGCTCGACCAATGAGACTGTGTTACCTATGAAGGGCTCGACCAATGAGGCTGTGTTACCTATGAAGGGCTCGACCAATGAGCCTGTGTTACCTATGAAGGGCTCGACCAATGAGGCTGTGTTATCTATGAAGGGCTCGACCAATGAGCCTGTGTTACCTATGAAGGGCTCGACCAATGAGCCTGTGTTACCTATGAAGGGCTCGACCAATGAGGCTGTGTTACCTATGAAGGGCTCGACCAATGAGACTGTGTTACCTATGAAGGGCTCGACCAATGAGGCTGTGTTACCTATGAAGGGCTCGACCAATGAGGCTGTGTTACCTATGAAGGGCTCGACCAATGAGGCTGTGTTACCTATGAAGGGCTCGACCAATGAGACTGTGTTACCTATGAAGGACTCGACCAATGAGGCTGTGTTACCTATGAAGGGCTCGACCAATGAGACTGTGTTACCTATGAAGGGCTCGACCAATGAGGCTGTGTTACCTATGAAGGGCTCGACCAATGAGGCTGTGTTACGTATGAAGGGCTCGACCAATGAGCCTGTGTTACCTATGAAGGGCTCGACCAATGAGCCTGTGTTACCTATGAAGGGCTCGACCAATGAGACTGTGTTACCTATGAAGGGCTCGACCAATGAGACTGTGTTACCTATGAAGGGCTCGACCAATGAGACTGTGTTACCTATGAAGGGCTCGACCAATGAGACTGTGTTACCTATGAAGGGCTCGACCAATGAGCCTGTGTTACCTATGAAGGGCTCGACCAATGAGACTGTGTTACCTATGAAGGGCTCGACCAATGAGACTGTGTTACCTATGAAGGGCTCGACCAATGAGGCTGTGTTACCTATGAAGGGCTCGACCAATGAGCCTGTGTTACCTATGAAGGGCTCGACCAATGAGACTGTGTTACCTATGAAGGGCTCGACCAATGAGACTGTGTTACCTATGAAGGGCTCGACCAATGAGGCTGTGTTACCTATGAAGGGCTCGACCAATGAGGCTGTGTTACCTATGAAGGGCTCGACCAATGAGCCTGTGTTACCTATGAAGGGCTCGACCAATGAGCCTGTGTTACCTATGATGGCCGTGAATGCCTCCTATTGTAGCCACAGACCAGATACAAACCTATTATAAAAATGCTAAAAGCCTAGTGAATAGAAATTCCTGCTAACAAGAGGCGTGAAACTGGGTCACGAGGTGTCATCTTTAGTCCATGGCTTCAAAAGGCTGCTGTAAATATCTAATGCCTCCACTCCGATTCAGAGAGGGACTCTCTTTCATCACAAAGATGGCTTCCTTCACCCCTTGCAAACACACACACATGCAAACACACACAAAAATACACACAGACGGATACACACAGATATACACGAACACTCACATAAAGATACACACACACACAAACTCATAAAAAGACAAGTTTTGTTTCATGTTTTTCATTTTATTTTTAAATCCATTACATTTTATAGACTTTCTGTTTTTTTTTTTAATTAATAAATAAAAAAGTTTCTAAAATGTTGGCAGTTTTTTTTTCAACCAGCAGGTGGCACTTTGAGTTGATTCAGCTAAAAATACAGCAAAAAATAAATAAAAACAAAGGAAAAACATCCCAGAATAAACCAAAAAATACAGGAAGTAAAAACTAAAGCAAAAAAATAGTGATCAAAAACTAAAAAAAAAAGCGGCGCGATAAATAAAAAAATAAAACCCGCTGAAGTCTGCTAGACGGAGCTGTGACGTCACCACGGATACATTTTGTGACGTCACAATGAAGATAATTTTAGATTTATTTTTTTATTTAGAATTTTTGCTTTTATATTTTTTATTAATTTTTGTTTTTAAAAAAATTCGGAAATTTTACTAGAAGTTTTGTCATTTTTTTACAATTTTGTGCTAATTTAGAAAAAAAAAATTGCATTATTATTATTTTTTTTTTAAGTTTTTCATATATTTTAGAATTTTTTACGTTTTTTGAAATTTTTTCCAACTTTCTGAAGTTTTACGCGAAAAAAAAAAAACATTTTTACAATTCGAAAAATGATTTAAAATTTTTTGCAAATTGTAAAAATTTCTAAAATTCTGAACATTTTTTATTTTGAAGTAAAATAAGCAAAAAAAATTTAACATTTCGCACAAAAAATAAAAATAAATTAAAGTTCAAGTCGGCTTTAGTTAGCATAGCAACATGCTAGCAGTTTCACATCGTTATTATTGTTCAGAAACACGATCGATTAAAACAAAAAGGAAAAAACGTATACATTAAACAAACAAAAAAAACATAAAATAACCCCTAAAAACACATAAATGAGGGTAAAAAGTAAAAACTTTAAACATGTTTAGCCTCATTAACTTATTTATTTAATTTTTTTTCGCGCGGTGAAGCTAGTCTGATATCAAACAGGAACTGACGTCATTTAACAAACCCCTCCCACAAAAACAAACCGAGGGACCCCAAACTTTTTAAGGTGGTCAGGAGGGGGTCCAGGATTTTCTAAATGGGGGGTTGAGGGTATTACACCCCCCCCCCCCCCCCCCAGCTCCACAGAACATTTAGAAAAATATGAGTCATTTTCCTTCATTTTGGTGCCCATTCCCTGGCACTGCCAATGGGGGTAGCTTTACTAGCCTACTTCCTTTCACCATGGTAACCAGGATCTATGTTCCTACTCTCACCATGGTAACCAGGATCTATGTTCCTACTCTCACCATGGTAACCGGGATCTATGTTCCTACCCTCACCATGGT
This sequence comes from Neostethus bicornis, assembly GCA_902685375.1. Taxonomy (NCBI): domain Eukaryota; kingdom Metazoa; phylum Chordata; class Actinopteri; order Atheriniformes; family Phallostethidae; genus Neostethus; species Neostethus bicornis. Next base: position 861,959 of record CACRXE010000059.1, on the reverse strand, counting down.
AACCAGGATCTACGTTCCTACCCTCACCATGGTAACCAGATCTATGTTCCTACCCTCACCATGGTAACCAGGATCTACGTTCCTACCCTCACCATGGTAACCGGGATCTATGTTCCTACCCTCACCATGGTAACCAGGATCTACGTTCCTACCCTCACCATGGTAACCAGATCTATGTTCCTACCCTCACCATGGTAACCAGGATCTACGTTCCTACCCTCACCATGGTAACCAGGATCTATGTTCCTACCCTCACCATGGTAACCAGGATCTATGTTCCTACCCTCACCATGGTAACCAGATCTATGTTCCTACCCTCACCATGGTAACCAGGATCTACGTTCCTACCCTCACCATGGTAACCAGGATCTATGTTCCTACCCTCACCATGGTAACCAGGATCTACGTTCCTACCCTCACCATGGTAACCAGGATCTATGTTCCTACCCTCACCATGGTAACCAGGATCTACGTTCCTATACTCACCATGGTAACCAGGATCTATGTTCCTACCCTCACCATGGTAACCAGGATCTATGTTCCTACCCTCACCATGGTAACCAGAATCTATGTTCCTACCCTCACCATGGTAACCAGGATCTATGTTCCTACCCTCACCATGGTAACCAGAATCTATGTTCCTACCCTCACCATGGTAACCAGAATCTATGTTCCTACCCTCACCATGGTAACCAGGATCTACGTTCCTACCCTCACCATGGTAACCAGGATCTATGTTCCTACCCTCACCATGGTAACCAGGATCTATGTTCCTACCCTCACCATGGTAACCAGAATCTATGTTCCTACCCTCACCATGGTAACCAGAATCTATGTTCCTACCCTCACCATGGTAACCAGGATCTACATTCCTACCCTCACCATGGTAACCAGGATCTACGTTCCTACCCTCACCATGGTAACCAGGATCTACGTTCCTACCCTCACCATGTTAACCAGGATCTACGTTCCTACCCTCACCATGGTAACCAGGATCTACGTTCCTACCCTCACCATGGTAACCAGGATCTATGTTCCTACCATCACCATGGTAACCAGGATCTATGTTCCTACCATCACCATGGTAACCAGGATCTACATGCTCCGAGGTGGAGCCCCTGGGACTCTAGAAACACAATGGGATTACACAGGGTATTCCTCCTGGTATCTACCTGGGTACAAGGTACAGAGGTGGCAGAGAGTGGGTAGAGGGTGGGTAGGGGGTGGGTAGAGTAGCTACAGGTTGGTACAGGGTTGGTACAGGGTGGGCACAGGGTAGAATGGGTACCTAGAAAGTTAAATATTGATTAAAACTTGTTTTTTTTTCTTGAGTTTTTTTTATTTTAAAGAGAAAAGAAGAAAAGAGGGAGGGGCTTGTAGAGAGTGGGTAAAGTGTGGGTAGAGCGGGTAGAGGATTTTGAGGTTGGGGGAGGGGCTTGTGGGGTCGTAACCCCGCATTTAGATGTGTGTCTTAATGTCCTCTCATAGGTGAACCACCTTAAAAAGTTTGGGGTCCCTCGGTCTGACGGTGTGACCAAAATCAAAACAACTTCACCGAAATTTTATGTTAAGATTTCTTCAAAATAAAACTAAATAAACTTTTCTTGAATCTGTACAGGTGTACCCCACCTGTGTTTGTACAGGTGTACCCCACCTGTGTTTGAATGGAACTATATGAACCTTAAACCAGACCCGTACAGGTGTACCCCACCCCCGCTTCACCACGCCATGGCGAACGCTTCAGAAAACAATAAAATGGGTAAAAAGTTTCAGAAAAACGTCGATTGTCGTCTTCGTTTCTTCTGATGGCGATGCCGGTGACGCCACGCCGGTGACGCCTCGCCACCTGGAAGACAACATGGAGGACATCATGGGTATGGGAAGCTGGTAGGGTCACCACGCGGTGCCCGACGTGTCGATCGCGGGCGAGCAGTTGAAAACAGATTGATTCTAAGTCGA
>CACRXE010000059.1:850000-855000 GCA_902685375.1 Neostethus bicornis | reverse complement strand
GACTGTAACCCCTGACCTTCTTGCTGTGATGCCCACCGTGGTCACCCCACCACGTCTTACCCGAGTCGGAGATTTCGTCCCAGAACGGTGAATGAAAGGCGTACTCTGCTCTCATTATTTTAGAAAAAAGACGGGTTTCGTTTTCTTCGAAAAACGGCGGGTACCCGGAGAGTCTGCCAAGAAAGAAAAACACACTCTGATTGGCACGGATCAGGAGAGGGAGGGGAGCCAGACGCAGGGGGGACCGGGTGGTAGAGGAGCCCAGGAGGGACTGGGTGGCAGAGGAGCTCAGGAGGATGGGTGACACCCGTCAAGGGGTGGACCCGGGATGAGGAGATGCCAGGGGGTTAAACCCCAACATATGACCTGTTTTAAGAGCGGCCATTTTAGAAGATATTCATATAATTTAATAGGATTTTTTTTATAAACAATGTGCCACTTCCCTGGCACTACCCACCCGGTCCGGTCACACTTCTATTGATACTTTAAGTATCGACAATTTAAAAAAAAAGAAAAGCAATCTATAAAATGTCCACCAGAGGGCGCCAAACTACATCAATACAGTACTTTTACAACCATAAGGCGCACCTGATGATAGGCCGCAGGTTTTTTTTACATATCCTCTTTTATGGACGTCCGCCTTACAACAACACACACACACACACACACACACACACACACACACACACACACACACACACACACACACACACATCCTAGTCCTCATCCTCTGTTTCAGAATCTAACAGCTGCTTTAAATCCAACCTCACAGGTTCACTTTCCTCGCTGTCAGAGTCACTTTCTGTACCGTGCAGCTCCTCGGAAGCTCCGTGGAAGCTCAGACAGCCGTGCTAGCAGACACGTTAGCCTAAGCATCTACACGTAACTCGCCCAGCCGGCGCTGCCTTCCACCCTCCGTGAAGCTGTGGTCTCCTCTGGTCGTCCATCGCTGCTGGAGTCTTTCCTTCAACTCTGGTCACCTCGTTTTATTTCCACAGAAACTCAGAAGTCTGCGTCTTCTTCTGTCGCAGCTCGTTTTCCAGCTTTCTCCACTTACGAACCATCGACTCGGCGGCTCGATTCCCGTGTTCCTCCTCGTAGCTGATTGGCCGTCAGTTTAAACTGAGCTTCATAAGCGTGTCGATAAAACACATACCTGTTCTTTTAGACACAAGCCACGCCCACACTTCACCTTTAACGTTCTCGTTCGTTCTCTAACACGTCAACAAATCACATTGAAGCTCATTTTGAAGAAAATGTGAGACTTTCATGTGAGCCTTATGGTCGTGAAAATACGGTATGTAAATGTCCAGCAGAGGGAGACAGAGCCGCTCAGACCCTGTTCTTACAGGATGTAGGTGATGACCCCGATCGACCAGCAGTCCACTGTCTTGCTGTACGGTTTCTGGGCCAAAACTTCTGGAGCTGAAAGACAGAGAGAAAGTCTGGGGTCAGGAGGGACGTGGATCAGGAGGGACGAGGATCAGGAGGGACGTGGATCAGGAGGGACGAGGATCAGGAGGGACGAGGATCAGGAGGGACGAGGATCAGGACGAGGATCAGGAGGGACGTGGATCAGGAAGGACGTGGATCAGGAGGGACGTGGATCGGGACGGACGTGACCCAGCTGGGCACCACCTGGCACCTGTGTGGTGCCCAGTTGATGTTACCAGACACACACACTCTCCCCCGGGCGAGGATTAAATCAGGGGGTCCAAACTTTTTTGGCCCAAAATCTACTTTTAAAAAATCAAACCTCCTGAGATCTACCAGTGACACACACACACACACACACACACACACACACACACACACACACACACACACACACACACACACACACACACACTCCATATCTGTTAAGGAAAGCCATCCAGGCCGCTATACACACGTAATCTAGCACAAGGATTGGCTTGGCAAGGAGGAGGGAGTGTCATGTGACCTATCGGGGCACCACTCGCCCTCCCATGTAATTTAGTGCGTTAGATTAAGGTAAGTTTATTTGTAACATAATTCATACAAAATGTAATTCAAAGTGCTTCACAAGAAAGAAAAGAAAAAGAATGCATTAAAATCACAAAACATAGAATCAAAAAGTTTAAAAATAAATAAATAAAATCATTAAAACAGATTAAAAATTGAGCAATTAATAAAAAGCACAGTTAAACAGAACTGTTTTCATTCTAGATTTAAACATTGTCACAGTAGAGGCCTGCAGGAGGCCGGTCCCAGAGGTCCTCAGAGTTCTAGATGGTCCATGTTTAGTCCTGACTCTAGACACCAGCAGGAGGCCGGTCCCAGAGGTCCTCAGAGTTCTAGATGGTTCATGTTTAGTCCTGACTCTAGACACCAGCAGGAGGCTGGTCCCAGAGGTCCTCAGAGTTCTAGATGGTTCATGTTTAGTCCTGACTCTAGACACCAGCAGGAGGCCGGTCCCAGAGGTCCTCAGAGTTCTAGATGGTTCATGTTTAGTCCTGACTCTAGACACCAGCAGGAGACCGGTCCCAGAGGTCCTCAGAGTTCTAGATGGTTCATGTTTAGTCCTGACTCTAGACACCAGCAGGAGGCCGGTCCCAGAGGTCCTCAGAGTTCTAGATGGTTCATGTTTAGTCCTGACTCTAGACACCAGCAGGAGGCCGGTCCCAGAGGTCCTCAGAGTTCTAGATGGTTCATGTTTAGTCCTGACTCTAGACACCAGCAGGAGGCCGGTCCCAGAGGTCCTCAGAGTTCTAGATGGTTCATGTTTAGTCCTGATTCTAGACACCAGCAGGAGGCCGGTCCCAGAGGTTCTCAGAGTTCTAGATGGTCCATGTTTAGTCCTGACTCTAGACACCAGCAGGAGACCGGTCCCAGAGGTCCTCAGAGTTCTAGATGGTTCATGTTTAGTCCTGACTCTAGACACCAGCAGGAGGCCGGTCCCAGAGGTCCTCAGAGTTCTAGATGGTTCATGTTTAGTCCTGACTCTAAACACCAGCAGGAGGCCGGTCCCAGAGGTCCTCAGAGTTCTAGATGGTTCATGTTTAGTCCTGACTCTAGACACCAGCAGGAGGCCGGTCCCAGAGGTCCTCAGAGTTCTAGATGGTTCATGTTTAGTCCTGACTCTAGACACCAGCAGGAGGCCGGTCCCAGAGGTCCTCAGAGTTCTAGATGGTTCATATTTAGTCCTGACTCTAGACACCAGCAGGAGGCCGGTCCCAGAGGTCCTCAGAGTTCTAGATGGTTCATGTTTAGTCCTGACTCTAGACACCAGCAGGAGGCCGGTCCCAGAGGTCCTCAGAGTTCTAGATGGTTCATGTTTAGTCCTGACTCTAGACACCAGCAGGAGGCCGGTCCCAGAGGTCCTCAGAGTTCTAGATGGTTCATGTTTAGTCCTGACTCTAGACACCAGCAGGAGGCCGGTCCCAGAGGTCCTCAGAGTTCTAGATGGTTCATGTTTAGTCCTGACTCTAGACACCAGCAGGAGGCCGGTCCCAGAGGTTCTCAGAGTTCTAGATGGTTCATGTTTAGTCCTGACTCTAGACACCAGCAGGAGGCCGGTCCCAGAGGTCCTCAGAGTTCTAGATGGTTCATGTTTAGTCCTGACTCTAGACACCAGCAGGAGGCCGGTCCCAGAGGTCCTCAGAGTTCTAGATGGTTCATGTTTAGTCCTGACTCTAGACACCAGCAGGAGGCCGGTCCCAGAGGTCCTCAGAGTTCTAGATGGTTCATGTTTAGTCCTGACTCTAGACACCAGCAGGAGGCCGGTCCCAGAGGTCCTCAGAGTTCTAGATGGTTCATAAGGTACTAACATATCACAGATGTACTTTGGTGCTAGACCATGGAGAGACTTAAACACAAGCAGAGCAGCTTTAAAGTCTATTCTCTGAGCCACAGGAAGCCAGTGCAGAGACTTTAGCACAGGACTAATGTGATCATATTTTCTAGTTCTTGTTTGGACTCGAGCAGCAGCATTTTGAATAAACTGCAGCTGTTTTAAAGCCTTTTTGTTTCAGACCAGTGAGTAGACCGTTACAATAATCTAACCTACTGGAAACAAATGCATGGATAAGAACCTCTAAATCTGTTTTAAAAACCAAACCTCTGATTTTGTCTGTTTTTCAGGTGGTAAAAGGCTGCTGATGTAATTGATTTGATGTGACTGTTGAAGTTAAAGTCTGAGTCCATTATTTATCATTAGATTACATGTGTGTAGTGACCCCGATGGCTTTCCATACACTCTAACACACAGAGGGAGGGGCCACCGCGGCATGGCACTGTTTATTTATTACAGGCTTAACAACGTGCTTTCACGTCACAGACTCTAAAAATCTCCAATAAAACTAGAAAAAAACGCAAGAAAAAAAGTCGTTAAATTTTTGCGACTCAACGGTCGCTAAAAAATAACGTCAAACCCGTTAAAAACACAAACTTTATTCCATTTTTTTTTTTGACGGCCGACTTGGAATTAATCCGTGGGCAACCGGTTGGGCACCTTCAGTTTAGAGAGACGTGTGTGCCATGCAGATGAAGACATGAGGAAGGTGGCATGATGCCCCTCACCCTTTAAAACTCCATTAAAATCCACCTAAAGGCGGAGCTCCACGGACCTGCTGCCATGAGCCAATCAGAAGCTGTATCTACTCACCGACGTATCCCGGGGTCCCACACGCCGTCGACATCACGCCATGCTCCAGCGTCTTGGACAACCCGAAGTCGCTGACCATGATCTTGGCGTTTTCATCCGTGTTGTAGTAAAGAAGGTTCTCCGGCTGGTCGGAAGAGAACATGTGACTCCTGAGGTCGTTTTTCTGGGTTTAAACGGACCAATCAGAGCGAGGGGGCATTACCTTCAGGTCCCGGTGGACGATGCTGTTGGCGTGCAGGTAACTGACGGCCTGGAGCACCTGGTGTATCACCCGGCTGGCATCCTTCTCCGTGTACACGCCCTTATCCAGGATACGGTCGAAGAGTTCTCCGCCCGACACGCTGCGGGCACACACATAGATACACACAGTTACACA
>CACRXE010000059.1:835000-840000 GCA_902685375.1 Neostethus bicornis | reverse complement strand
GGAATCAAACAGAACAGTTTGAAAACACATGAAAATAAAAACTGTTTATTTTGGTGATCAGACATGATTCACCAGCAGTGTTCTGTTTTTGGGTCGTTTCCCCTTTAAGAAGCGGCGCGGTTTGATGACGTCATATTTAATCGTCTTTTGTTTTGAATAAAATGATACTTTAATTTGTTGATTTGTGTCTTTTTATTTATTAAATCAATATTATTGACTTAAAAAAACATTTTTTGTAATAAAAAAATACATCTGATGTTTATTATGAAAACATTTTAATTATAAATGATTACTTTTCATGTTTAGAAATAAACGTCTAAGTTTAGTCAGGTTAATCTGGTAGGAAGTCGTTCCTTTAATGAGCGGCCTCATTGATAAAAACAGATCCCTCACTAATGAGATTACCAGCTGATCCATGAATGAACTCAGCTTTCAGCCAATCACAGAGCGGCGCGGTTATCTCACCGCTATCAGCTGGATTGGATCGTGAACGAGGGGTAACTAAGGGACGCCACGGACACGCGAAGCCGTTACCGCCTCAGAGGGCAGTACCCCGTTTATACCATGCTCATTAAAAAAGAAATAACCAGAGAAGCCATTTTGAAAGCAAAACTCTCATTTACGTTACTACCGTCACCATGGTAACCAGGATCTACGTTCCTACCCTCACCATGGTAACCAGGATCTACGTTCCTACCCTCACCATGATAACCAGGATCTACGTTCCTACCCTCACCATGGTAACCAGGATCTACGTTCCTACCCTCACCATGGTAACCAGGATCTACGTTCCTACCCTTACCATGGTTACCAGGATCTACGTTCCTACCCTCACCATGGTAACCAGGATCTACTTTCCTACCCTCACCATGGTAACCAGGATCTAGGTCCTATCCTCACCATGGTAACCAGGATCTACTTTCCTACCCTCACCATGGTAACCAGGATCTACGGTCCTATCCTCACCATGGTAACCAGGATCTACAGTATGTTCCTACCATCACCATGGTAACCAGGATCTATGTTCCTACCCTCACCATGGTAACCAGGATCTACATTCCTACCCTCACCATGGTAACCAGGATCTACAGTATGTTCCTACCCTCACCATGGTAACCAGGATCTACTTTCCTACCCTCACCATGGTACCCAGGATCTAGGTCCCTACCCTCACCATGGTAACCAGGATCTACGGTCCTATCCTCACCATGGTAACCAGGATCTACAGTATGTTCCTACCCTCACCATGACAACCAGGATCTAGGTCCCTACCCTCACCATGGTAACCTGGATCTACGTTCCATCTGGAGGATAGCTGGGCGCCTCGCTGGTGGAAGCTGACATGCATGGCTCCACCCACTGAGCCCACTACCCGCTTATCCAGGACTGGGTCGCCGATGGCAACAGCCTCAGATGGGAAACCCAGTCCTTTCTCACCCCGACTGCATCCTCCATCTCACCCAGGAGGATCCTGAGGGGTGATTGGGGGTTCGGTGTCTCACTCAATGACACCTTGGCATGCACGAATCGAACCAGCGACCCTCTGGTTGGTTACCGGGCAGACCCGTACCCACTCAGACACTCTCTCCAGAGTAGATTTTTTTTTACTTACGATCCCATCTTTCCTTTAAAATCAAACACGTCTTTGATGTTTTTGGTGCTTTTCTTCCAGCTGCAGACAATCTCCTTCCTGCCCATCCTGGTTCTTTCAGGATGATCCTGGTACAAAGAACACAAAGATTATGTTTAGACAGGGAACAAGGTTCCTAACAGAGAGGCAGGGTACTACCCAAACGGGTCACCAGTCTATTTGAGGGCCACGCACACTCATTCCAATGGGCAGTTTCATAGCAGCTTCCCGGGCGTACACAACAAAGAAAAGGACCCTACGGTATGAAACTCGATGCGGCTCGCTTGGTCTTAAGTGAGAGGGACCTGAACCTACGACCGGATGGTAACAGGGTGTAGTGAGAGGGATCTGAACCTACGACCGGATGGTAACAGGGTGTAGTGAGAGGGATCTGAACCTACGACCGGATGGTAACAGGGTGTAGTGAGAGGGATCTGAACCTACGACCGGATGGTAACAGGGTGTAGTGAGAGGGATCTGAACCTACGACCGGATGGTAACAGGGTGTAGTGAGAGGGACCTGAACCTACGACCGGATGGTAACAGGGTGTAGTGAGAGTGCAAAATGTGTGAACCGTCTGTGGAGATCTAAGTATCTTTTCTCAGGATGGAAGTGAGTGATTCTTGTTGATGTCCAATGATTTTACTGCTGATTTTAATGATCTTATTGAGAGTGTTGTGATGTGAGACACTGAGTGAACCAAACCAGGCTGTCATATTGAATGTGAGGATGGACTGGATGAAGCATTTGTAGAAGAATGGATGGATGAACCTGAAGTTTGTGAGGTTTAAGGCGGAAAAAGAGGCATTGTTGACATTTGGAAAAACTAAATTCTGTGTTGACTTGAAAAGTGAGTTTGTGATCAGTCATCGATTGGTTCTGGAAGGTTGTTTTATGGAGTGAATCCACAAAACAATTTGTCCAGAAATTCATCAGGTGTGATGTCTCCTTCCCTGGATTCTGTACGGAGACGATCCAGACGATTACGGTGGTGGAGCAACAATCTTCCTACTTTTAGTTATAAATATATCTGTGATAGAGTAAATATTTACAGTAAATAAGCTGATAATAACTTAACAATAAAATAATACATAAATATAACATATTATCAACCAAATACAGGCGCTAAATTCAACTATTTTCACACTATTATGGTAGATTTTTCCGTTCCGTTCTGTCATTTTCCGCTTGTTCCGGGGTCGGGTTGCGGGGGCAACAGCCTCAAGCGGGCAGCCCAGGCCTCTCTCTCCCCGGCTGCATCCTCCATCTCACCTGGAAGGATCCCAAGTCGCTCCCCGCCAGCTGTGAGACATAGTCTCTCCAGCAGGTCCGGGGTCTGCCTCTTGGTCTCCTCCTGGTGGGACGTGCCCGAAACACCTCGCCTGCGAGGTGCTCGGGGGGCATTCTGACCAGATGCCCGAACCAGGAGCTATGCTGTCCGGGGCTTAATGCCAATGGTAGGGTCACCCAGGGCAAACAGGTCCTAGGTGAGGGGCCAGACAAAGCGTGGCTCAAAAACCCCTATGAAGAAATCAAACATGGCCGAGTTGCCTGGACGCGGGTCACCGGGGCCCCCCTTGGAGCCAAACCCGAGGGTGGGGCACGCGTGCGAGCGCCTGGTGGCCGGGCTTTTACCTATGGGGCCCGGCCGGGCTCAGCCCGAACAGGGTACATGGGCCGCCCTTCCAGCGGACTCACCACCTGCAGGAGGGGCATAGGGGTTGGGTGAAGGAGGAGATGGGTGGCAGCCAACGACGGGCACCCTGGCGGTCAGATCCTCGGCTGCATAAGCTAGCGATAGATGTTGATAGATTTTTGCATTTTAAATATAATTATTATATAAACCTACAAAATATTGTAAAAATATGTGATTAAATTTACATTTTAAAATCAAAAGCGCCAAAATGGGAAGAGTCCATGTGGGATGAAACCCCTCCTCCATGATGGAGACTCTCTCCATGATGGAGCGGAAGAACGTGGATGATGCCCCATGATGTGTCCGGCTAGCTCCTAAAGACTAGCTCCTAAAGACTAGCTCCTAAAGGCTAGCTCCTAAAGGCTAGCTCCTAAAGACTAGCTCCTAAAGGCTAGCTCCTAAAGGCTAGCTCCTAAAGGCTAGCTCCTAAAGACTAGCTCCTAAGACTAGCTCCTAAAGACTAGCTCCTAAAGGCTAGCTCCTAAAGGCTAGCTCCCAAAGACTAGCTCCTAAAGACTAGCTCCTAAAGGCTAGCTCCTAAAGACTAGCTCCTAAGACTAGCTCCTAAAGACTAGCTCCTAAAGGCTAGCTCCTAAAGGCTAGCTCCTAAAGGCTAGCTCCTAAAGACTAGCTCCTAAAGGCTAGCTCCTAAAGGCTAGCTCCTAAAGACTAGCTCCTAAAGGCTAGCTCCTAAAGGCTAGCTCCTAAAGACTAGCTCCTAAAGGCTAGCTCCTAAAGGCTAGCTCCTAAAGACTAGCTCCTAAGACTAGCTCCTAAAGGCTAGCTCCTAAAGGCTAGCTCCCAAAGACTAGCTCCCAAAGACTAGCTCCTAAAGACTAGCTCCTAAAGACTAGCTCCTAAAGGCTAGCTCCTAAAGACTAGCTCCTAAAGGCTAGCTCCTAAAGGATAGCTCCTAAAGGCTAGCTCCTAAAGACTAGCTCCTAAAGGCTAGCTCCTAAGACTAGCTCCTAAAGGCTAGCTCCCAAAGACTAGCTCCCAAAGACTAGCTCCTAAAGACTAGCTCCTAAAGACTAGCTCCTAAAGGCTAGCTCCTAAAGACTAGCTCCTAAAGGCTAGCTCCTAAAGGATAGCTCCTAAAGGCTAGCTCCTAAAGACTAGCTCCTAAAGGCTAGCTCCTAAGACTAGCTCCTAAAGACTAGCTCCTAAAGACTAGCTCCTAAGACTAGCTCCTAAGACTAGCTCCTAAAGACTAGCTCCTAAAGACTAGCTCCTAAGACTAGCTCCTAAAGGCTAGCTCCTAAAGGCTAGCTCCTAAAGACTAGCTCCTAAAGACTAGCTCCTAAGACTAGCTCCTAAAGGCTAGCTCCTAAAGGCTAGCTCCTAAAGACTAGCTCCTAAGACTAGCTCCTAAAGACTAGCTCCTAAAGACTAGCTCCTAAGACTAGCTCCTAAAGGCTAGCTCCTAAAGGCTAGCTCCTAAAGACTAGCTCCTAAAGACTAGCTCCTAAAGACTAGCTCCTAAAGACTAGCTCCTAAAGGCTAGCTCCTAAAGACTAGCTCCTAAAGGCTAGCTCCTAAAGGCTAGCTCCTAAAGACTAGCTCCTAAAGACTAGCTCCTAAAGGCTAGCTCCTAAAGACTAGCTCCTAAAGACTAGCTCCTAAAGGCTAGCTCCTAAAGGCTAGCTCCTAAAGACTAGCTCCTAAAGACTAGC
>CACRXE010000059.1:815000-825000 GCA_902685375.1 Neostethus bicornis | reverse complement strand
TTTAGGAAGAAAAATGTTTTGCGCATGCGCGATTTAATCTGCTGTAACGCATGTCAGTTTTTTTTTTTTTTTTTGTGAATTTGATTCTCACTAAAAAAAAAAAAAAAAAGCCTAAAAAAGAATAAAATATAAATAAAATATTAATAGAATATAATAATGGTTTTATGTTTTGCGCATGCGCGTTTGGATTTTCTTGGTTTCATTTTTTTAAAACTGGGTTTAATTTTCTTTTTAAAAAATTAGAGCTTTATAAAAAAAAAAAAAAAAAAAAAAAAAAAAAAGAAAAAAAGATAAAAACTATTTAAAAAAAAAAAATACAAACTACGAAGTAAAAAATAAATCTTGCGCATGCGCAGTTTGCCTTCAAACAAACACTGTTGTTATTATTAATTTTTAATTATTTTCCTGAATGTATTTTATTTAAAAAAAATAATAAAAATTTTCCCCCAAAATAATTTTTTTTCCTCCAAAGAATATGTTTGCGCATGCGCACTTTAATTCCCAATCCCAACGGCTGTGCACGGCGTGATGACGTCACGTCGCGACGCAATGACGCCTTGTTTGATTTTTCCACTAGAAAAAAAATATTAATTTATAAACAAACGTAAGGCGCTAAATCTGAAAAAAAAATCCTTTTAATTTGAAAAAACAAAAAATATTCCTAATTATCATTCTAGTTCCGGGCAACAGGTGGCGCTGTAGGAGGAGGAGCGGGCTAGCGGCTAACAGCTGCTAGCCTGCAAGCTAACTCTTAATTATTAATAACGTTATTATTATTTTCCTCCATTTTTATTTATTTATATCTTCTTCAAGGTTGGTTTCCGGTTTGTGTTGCTAAGGAAGAGGGTTTGTGGTTGCTAGGTGAGCCGTTGAGCGTCGGTTAGCAGCTAAGTTTTAATTAAGTGTGTGTTTTAGTAATTAAAGGTGTTTGTGTGTGTGTGTGTTTGTGTGTGTGTGTGTGTGTGTGTGGAGCAGGAACATGGCGCCTCGTCTGCAGCTGGAGAAGGCTGCATGGAGCTGGGTGGAGACGGTGAGACCAGAGGACATCAAGATGGAGCACGTCCAACAGGCGTACAGGATCACCCTGGCGGCCTGTCAAAGAGGAGCCTGCAGGTAACACACACACACACCATCACACACACACACACACACACACACAGACCAGAGGACATCAAGATGGAGTACAACCAACAGGCGTACAGGATCACCCTGGCGGCCTGTCACACACACACACACACACACACACACACACACACAGACCAGAGGACATCAGGATGGAGCACGTCCAACAGGCGTACAGGATCACACTGGCGACCTGTCAGAGGGGAGCCTGCAAGTAACACACACACACACACACCCCATAACACACACATACACACACACACACACACACAGTCATACACACACACACACACACACACGCACACACACAGAGTCATACACACACACAGACCAGAGGACATCAGGATGGAGCACGTCCAACAGGCGTACAGGATCACCCTGGCGGCCTGTCAGAGGGGAGCCTGCAAGTAACACACACACACACCATAACACACACACACACACACCCCATAACACACACATACACACACACACACACACCCACACACAGTCATACACACACACACACACACACACAGAGTCATACACACACACACACACACACCATAACACACACACACACACAGAGTCATACACACATGCTATCACACACACACCATAACACACACACACACACACACACAGAGTCATACACACACACACACCATAACACACACACACACACACCCCATAACACACACATACACACACACACACACACACACACCCACACACAGTCATACACACACACACACACACACACACACAGAGTCATACACACACACACACCATAACACACACACACACACACACACAGAGTCATACACACATGCTATCACACACACACCATAACACACACACACTCCCTCTCTCTCCCTCTCTCTCTCACACACACTGTTTTTTTTTTCAGGAGGAACTGTAAAGGAAACCCAAACTGTCTGGTAGGAATCGGGGAGCAGGCGTGGCTCGGTGAAATAGACGAGAACACGTTTCATAACATCGACGATCCCAACTCAGAGCGGAGAGATAAGGTACGTCTGCTCCGACACCGCAGCGCCGCCGCCGAGCGGCGAGATTACAACACCCACGGCTCTTACACACTGTGTGTGTGTGTGTGTATATATGAGTGTATTTGTGTGATGGTCTGTGTGTGTGAGAGACTCTGTGTGTGACAGAGAGACTATGTGTGTGTGTGTGTGTGTGTGTGTTAGAGACTCAGTGTGTGTGTGTATTTACTGTATGTGTGTGTGAGAGAGACTCTGTGTGTGTGTGTGTGTGTGTGTGTGTGTATGTGTGCGTGTGAGAGAGAGACTATGTGTGTGTGTGTTAGAGACTGTGTGTGTGTGTGTTAGAGACTGTGTGTGTTAGAGACTGTGTGTGTGTGTGTGTGTGTGTGTGTGTGTGTGTGTTAGAGACTGTGTGTGTGTGTTAGAGACTGTGTGTGTGTGTTAGAGACTGTGTGTGTGTGTGTGTTAGAGACTATGTGTGTGTGTGTGTATGTGTGCGTGTGAGAGAGAGACTATGTGTGTGTGTGTTAGAGACTGTGTGTGTGTGTTAGAGACTGTGTGTGTTAGAGACTGTGTGTGTGTGTGTGTTAGAGACTGTGTGTGTGTGTGTGTGTGTGTGTTAGAGACTGTGTGTGTGTGTGTGTGTGTGTGTGTGTGTTAGAGACTGTGTGTGTGTGTTAGAGACTGTGTGTGTGTGTTAGAGACGCTGTGTGTTTGAGTTTATGTGTGTGTGTGTATTTCTGTGTGTGTGTGAGTGAGCGGGAGTGACTCTGTATGTGTGTGTGTATTAGTGTGTGTAATGGTGAGTGTGTGAGAGAGAAAGACTCTGTGTGTGTGTGTGTGAGAGAGAGATAGACTATGTGTGTGTATTAAAGACTGTGTGTATGTGTGTGTGTATTTACTGTATGTGTGTGAGAGAGACTGTGTGTATGTGTGTGTGTATTTACTGTATGTGTGTGAGAGAGAGGTAGACTGATTGTGTGTCTGTGTGAGAGAATTAGACTGTGTGTGTGTGTGTGTGTGTGTGTGTGTGTGTGTGTGTGTGTGTGTGTGAGTGACAGACAGGGTTAGGGATGTGTCCTCATCCAGGATAGGCTCCGCCTCCCTGTGTGACCCCGTTAGTGATAAACAGAGCTCGTTAATAAAGAAACTTGTTTGTTTGTTGTTGTTATTAAGGATCTCGTTAATAAAGAAACTTGTTTGTTTGTTGTTGTTATTAAGGATCTCGTTAATAAAGAAACTTGTTTGTTTGTTGTTGTTATTAAGGATCTCGTTAATAAAGAAACTTGTTTGTTTGTTGTTGTTATTAAGGATCTCGTTAATAAAGAAACTTGTTTGTTTGTTGTTGTTATTAAGGATCTCGTTAATAAAGAAACTTGTTTGTTTGTTGTTGTTATTAAGGATCTGGTTGTTGTGATTCTAGAACACGTTCGTGGGTTTGACCAACCTGGGCGCCACGTGTTACGTAAACACCTTCCTCCAGGTGTGGTTCCACAACCTGGAGCTCCGCCGCAGCCTCTACCAGTACCACAGTCCTGAGGACGACGCCAACGAGGATGGTAAAAAAAAAACACACCATGTTTATTATGTGTGTGTGTGAGAGACGCTGTGTGTGTGTGTGTGTGTGTGTGAGACGCTGTGTGTGTGTATATGTGTGTGTGTGTGTGTGTGAGAGACGCTGTGTGTGTGTGTGTGTGAGACGCTGTGTGTGTGTGTGAGAGACGCTGTGTGTGAGTGTGTGTGTGTGTGTGTGTGTGTGTGTGTGTGTGTGTGTGAGAGACGCTGTGTGTGTGTGTCTGTCAGTGTGAGACCTTCTGTGTGTGTGTATATGTGTGTGTGTGTGTGTGTGTGTGAGAGACGCTGTGTGTGTGTGTGTGTGTGTGTGTGAGACGCTGTGTGTGTGTGTGAGAGACGCTGTGTGTGTGTCTGTCAGTGTGAGACCTTCTGTGTGTGTGTATATGTGTGTGTGTGTGTGTGTGTGTGTGTGTGTGAGAGACGCTGTGTGTGTGTGTGAGAGACGCTGTGTGTGTGTGTCTGTCAGTGTGAGACCTTCTGTGTGTGTGTATATGTGTGTGTGTGTGTGTGTGAGAGACGCTGTGTGTGTGTGTGTCTGTCAGTGTGAGACCTTCTGTGTGTGTGTATATGTGTGTGTGTTCGTGTGTGTGTGTGTGTGTGTGAGAGACGCTGTGTGTGTGTGTCTGTCAGTGTGAGACCTTCTGTGTGTGTGTATATGTGTGTGTGTGTGTGTGTGAGAGACGCTGTGTGTGTGTGTGTGTGTGAGACGCTGTGTGTGTGTGAGAGACGCTGTGTGTGTGTGTCTGTCAGTGTGAGACCTTCTGTGTGTGTGTATATGTGTGTGTGTGTGTGTGTGTGTGAGAGACGCTGTGTGTGTGTGTGTGTGTGAGACGCTGTGTGTGTGTGAGAGACGCTGTGTGTGTGTGTGAGACGCTGTGTGTGTGTGTGAGAGACGCTGTGAGTGTGTGTCTGTCAGTGTGAGACCTTCTGTGTGTGTGTATATGTGTGTGTGTGTGTGTGTGTGTGAGAGACGCTGTGTGTGTGTGTGTGTGTGTGAGACGCTGTGTGTGTGTGAGAGACGCTGTGTGTGTGTGTGAGACGCTGTGTGTGTGTGTGAGAGACGCTGTGTGTGTGTGTGTGTGAGAGACGCTGTGTGTGTGTGAGAGACGCTGTGTGTGTGTGTGAGACGCTGTGTGTGTGTGTGAGAGACGCTGTGTGTGTGTGAGAGACGCTGTGTGTGTGTGAGAGACGCTGTGTGTGTGTGTGAGAGACGCTGTGTGTGTGTGAGAGACGCTGTGTGTGTGTGAGAGACGCTGTGTGTGTGTGTGAGAGACGCTGTGTGTGTGTGTGAGAGACGCTGTGTGTGTGTGAGAGACGCTGTGTGTGTGTGAGAGACGCTGTGTGTGTGTCTGTCAGTGTGAGACCTTCTGTGTGTGTGTATATGTGTGTGTGTGTGTGAGAGACGCTGTGTGTGAGTGTGTGTGTGTGTGTGAGAGACGCTGTGTGTGTGCTTGTGACCCTCTTTGTGTGTGTGTGTGTGTGTGTGTGTGTGAGACCCTCTGTGTGTGTGTAAGGGTATAAGAGTGGGTGAGTGAGCAAGCGAGAGTGTGTGTGGGTGTAAGTGTGTGTGTGTATGTGACGTGTGTATGTGTGTGACCCTCTGTCTGTGTGTGTATATATGTATGTATCTCTGTGTGTATGTTTGTGACACTGTGTGTGCGTGAGACCCTCTGTGTGTGTGTGTGTGTGTGAGACCCTCTGTGTGTGTGTGTGTGTGTGTGTGTGAGACCCTCTGTGTGTGTGTGTGTGTGTGTGTGTGAGAGAGACCCTCTGTGTGTGTGTGTGTGAGACCCTCTGTGTGTGTGTGTGTGTGTGTGTGTGTGTGTGAGACCCTCTGTGTGTGTGTGTGTGTGTGCGTGAGACCCTCTGTGTGTGTGTGTGTGTGTGTGAGACCCTCTGTGTGTGTGTGTGTGTGTGTGTGTGTGTGAGAGACCCTCTGTGTGTGTGTGTGTGTGTGTGTGTGAGACCCTGTGTGTGTGTGTGTGTGTGTGTGAGACCCTCTGTGTGTGTGTGTGTGTGTGAGAGACCCTCTGTGTGTGTGTGTGTGTGTGTGTGTGTGTGTGAGACCCTCTGTGTGTGTGTGTGTGTGTGTGTGTGTGTGTGTGTGTGAGACCCTCTGTGTGTGTGTGTGTGTGTGTGTGTGTGTGTATGTGAGACCCTCTGTGTGTGTGTGTGTGTGTGTGTGTGTGAGACCCTCTGTGTGTGTGTGTGTGTGTGTGTGTGTGTGTGTGAGACCCTGTGTGTGTGTGTGTGTGTGTGTGAGACCCTCTGTGTGTGTGTGTGTGTGTGTGTGTGTGTGTGTGTGAGACCCTCTGTGTGTGTGTGTGTGTGTGTGTATGTATGTGAGTAGATCTGCAACTAACGATTATTTTGGTAATCGATTATTGGGTCGATTATTCGATTAATCGGATAAAACTGTCCATTTAATAAATATGACTTTTTCGGTATTTAACAGAATGTAATCGTGTAAAACACAACTTATAAACAAATAAACAACACGTTGGGTTTATTACAGTAAGAGTAAATAAAGAGATAGAATATTATCATTTCTAGAAATAATAAATCTATTTACTGTAAACAGTAAAAGTAAATCATAAACACTTATAAAATGTTCTTTAGTAGTACTGACTAATAAAACATTAAATGTAAACAATTTAAAAACAAGAAACCTTTAACACTTCTGGATTCGCAAATTTAACCTTGTTCAGAAGTATCGTAAAAAAAAAAAAAAAAAAAGGCCCCAGATTAACATGAAAAAAAATATACAAAAACATTCAAGTTGTGAAGAATTAGTGCAAAAAAAAACAACAAAAAAACATCATCTCTACTGTAAAAATAGTAAGTTTAATAAATAAAATGACCATCTTTATCACTTATAATATTACAAACACAGTTCTACTAATCAATAAAGGGGTGCCAAACTATAACAGCACTCATTTTTTTTGTGGATAAAATGTGCTTTGCGGTGTAGAGGAGGGGGTCTTGTATCCTGGATTGAATTTAGTGATCTTTTTTTTTTTTCAAACCCCTCGTCTTCCTACTGACAGCGGCCTCATATCAGACACGATCATTTCCAAAATAAGAGTCCCTGAGTGAAGCGCTCTGCTGCGGAGTGCAACCGTTTTCCACATAAAATAGTCCATGTTGGGTTGTTTTTGTTGTTTTGCAGATAATAAAAAGTGTATTTAACGACCTGTAAAATTGTTTTTATTAGAAATAACATCGTATATCGCTCCGGTTCGCCGTCTACCGCTTCGAGTCCGACATGTTTTTTGTTCAGATGTTCGTGCAGCGTCGTTATGCTTCCGTGCTAAAACGTGTCCGATTTGCAAACTTTGCATATTAATGCGAGACTTTTTCACATTTAGCAGAAAATGATCCAAACTTTGGATGATTTTGTTTTTCTTTCCGCCATCTTGTTGAATCTGCCTGATCACGTGATGCGTGGTGAAATGAAGGCCAATGATTGGCTGCTATCTTCTTCTCTTATTTTGGTCGCTCGCATCATCAAGTTGCTCTCTACTGCCCCACATGGAGACCAATTTAAGTGCAGCTGACAGTAAAAACTTTTTAGACGATTAATCGATGATCAAATTAGTCGACAACTATTTTGATAATCGATTATAATCGATTAACTGTTTCAGCCCTATATGTGAGTGTATAAGAGTGTGTGTGTGTGTATTTGTATCTCTGTGTATGCGTGTAAGTGTGTGTCTTTGTGTGACCCTCTGTGTGTGTGTCTATGTGTGTGTGTCTATGTGTGTGTATGTGTGTTAACTTGTGTGTGTGTGTGTGTGACCTGTGTGTTAACCTGTGTGTGTGTGTGTGTGTGTGTGTGTGTGTGTGTGTGTGTGTATATATATATGTGTGTGTGTTAACGTGTGTGTCCTCCCCTCAGACACCAAGCATGACTCCATCTGCGAGCAGCTTCAGTATCTCTTCGCTCTGCTTCAGAACAGCAACAGGAAGTACATCGATCCCTCCGGACTGATCAAAGCTCTGGGGCTGGACACCGCGCAGCAGCAGGTACCCACCCACCGAGGCATGCCCGTCACCCACCGTGGCATGGCCGTCTCCCACGGTGGCATGGCCGTCACCCATGGTGGCATGGTTGTCTCCATGGAGACAGGTTCCTGAGCGTAAAGCGTGGGAACTGTCAGAAACTCTAAAGATTCTTATTTTTATGAATGAATTAATCTGTATTTAATGATGACCCGAGATATTATGGGATGTGAGGGCGCAAAATGCTAAGCTAGCATGTTAGCGTGATGCTAAGCTAGTGTGATGCTAAGCTAGTGTGATGCTAGGCTAGTGTGATGCTAAGCTAGTGTGATGCTAGGCTAGTGTGATGCTAAGCTAGTGTGATGCTAGGCTAGCGTGATGCTAGGCTAGTGTGATGCTAAGCTAGTGTGATGCTAGGCTAGTGTGATGCTAGGCTAGCGTGATGCTAGGCTAGTGTGATGCTAAGCTAGTGTGATGCTAGGCTAGTGTGATGCTAGGCTAGTGTGATGCTAAGCTAGTGTGATGCTAGGCTAGTGTGATGCTAAGCTAGTGTGATGCTAGGCTAGTGTGATGCTAAGCTAGTGTGATGCTAGGCTAGTGTGATGCTAAGCTAGTGTGATGCTAAGCTAGTGTGATGCTAAGCTAGTGTGATGCTAGGCTAGTGTGATGCTAGGCTAGTGTGATGCTAAGCTAGTGTGATGCTAAGCTAGTGTGATGCTAAGCTAGTGTGATGCTAGGCTAGTGTGATGCTAGGCTAGTGTGATGCTAGGCTAGTGTGATGCTAGGCTAGTGTGATGCTAAGCTAGTGTGATGCTAGGCTAGTGTGATGCTAAGCTAGTGTGATGCTAAGCTAGTGTGATGCTAAGCTAGTGTGATGCTAGGCTAGTGTGATGCTAGGCTAGCGTGATGCTAAGCTAGTGTGATGCTAGGCTAGTGTGATGCTAGGCTAGTGTGATGCTAAGCTAGTGTGATGCTAAGCTAGTGTGATGCTAGGCTAGTGTGATGCTAGGCTAGTGTGATGCTAAGCTAGTGTGATGCTAGGCTAGTGTGATGCTAAGCTAGCGTGATGCTAAGCTAGCGTGATGCTAGGCTAGTGTGATGCTAGGCTAGTGTGATGCTAAGCTAGTGTGATGCTAGGCTAGTGTGATGCTAAGCTAGCGTGATGCTAAGCTAGTGTGATGCTAGGCTAGTGTGATGCTAAGCTAGTGTGATGCTAAGTTAGATGTTAATGTGATGCTAAGCTAACATGCTAACCAAAAGTAACAGAAAAAATGGGCAAAATTTTTAGGACAGTTTGCAGAAATTTACTGAAATTTGCGAGAAAAATAAATTAATAAAAATAAACAAAAATTTTGAAAAATTGCAATAAAAAAAATTGCAAAAATGTATCAAATTTGTAGATTTTTTTCAAAATTTGGGAAAAAAAAAAAAACATAAAAAATGTTGGAAAATTGCCAAAAAAAAAAAAAAAAAATCTAAATTTGCTAAAAAAAAATAATAATAATAAAAAAATAAACGAATCTAATTGATTCCTTTTTTTTTTTTTTTTTTTAATTTGTTAAAAAAAATCAGTATGAGTTTTTGTCTCCATGGAAACGTTTTCCCCCCTGACCCACTCGACCCCTCCCCCTACTTCTCCTCCAGGACGCTCAGGAGTTCTCCAAACTGTTCCTGACTCTTCTGGAGAACACGCTATCCAAGCAGAAGAACACGGAGCTGAAGAGCGTCATACAACAACAGTTCTGTGGACAGTTCTCCTACGTCACCGTGTAAGGACGCCTAGCAACCGGACACACACGCCTAGCAACCAGTCACACAGCCTAGCAACCGGACACACACGCCTAGCAACCAGTCACACAGCCTAGCAACCGGACACACACGCCTAGCAACCGGACACACGCCTAGCAACCAGTCACACAGCCTACCAACCAGTCACACAGCCTAGCAACCAGTCACACAGCCTAGCAACAGGTCACACAGCCTAGCAACCGGACACACACGCCTAGCAACCAGTCACACAGCCTAGCAACCAGACACACAGCCTAGCAACCAGACACACAGCCTAGCAACCAGTCACACAGCCTAGCAACCAGTCACACAGCCTAGCAACCAGTCACACAGCCTAGCAACAGGTCACACAGCCTAGCAACAGGTCACACAGCCTAGCAACCGGACACACATGCCTAGCAACCAGTCACACAGCCTACCAACCAGTCACACAGCCTAGCAACCAGTCACACAGCCTAGCAACAGGTCACACAGCCTAGCAACCAGACACACGCCTAGCAACCAGTCACACAGCCTAGCAACCGGAC
>CACRXE010000059.1:805000-810000 GCA_902685375.1 Neostethus bicornis | reverse complement strand
TCTACGAGCTTCTACCCGCCAAAGATGGTTGGTAACACGTACCTTCACACGCGTGTGGCACGTCTTTAAAACGTCATGTAGCGCCGGGCGCCGCTGAGACATGTACCTTTGTTACTGTTCCGTTTATCCGGGTTGCCGTGGGCAACGTCCTCAGACGGGAAGCCCAGGCTTCTCTCATCCTCCAGCTCACCCAGGAGGATCCCGGGGTCTCTCCAGGAGTCTCTCCAGCGGGTACAGGGTCTGCCACTGGGTCTCCTCCTGGTGGGACGTGCCCGAAACCCCTCACTAGCGAGGGAGGCATCCTAACCAGATGCCCTAACCACCCGATCTGGGTTCTCTCGACCCGGAGGAGGAGCAACGGCTGTACTCAGAGCTCCTCCCTCTATCTCTGAGAGAGACTCCGCCCACCCTGCAGGCTCCTCCTTGAGCTGCCATCTTGCCATGGTGGAGGGGTTTGCGTGCCCAAGTGATCCTAGCTGTGCTGTAGGGGGCTTACTGCCCCTGGTAGGGTCCTAGATGAGCGGCCCGACAACGGGCATAGAAACCCCTCATTGAAAAATACACTGTGGCCAAGTTACCCTTGCCTGGGTACGGGTCACATTGGCCCTCCATGGTGCCAGGCCCAATGGTCTAGAACAGGCACGGGCAAACTACGGCCTGCGGGCCACATGCGGCCCGTCAAACGTTTTAATCCGGCCTGAAAAAAATGAAATAAATAAACCATGTTAGTTTTATTTTTCTTGTAATTCTTTGCCCTCCTCATTGGGCGTACTGTGCCCTCTGCCCTCCTCCAGGTGAGAAGTACGACTTCATCCCAACGGAGTGGCTGAAGAAGTGGCTGGACGACTCCACGGCGACCAAGGAGATCGACTGTTCGCCCTTCCTCTGCTGCCACGGCAAGCTGCACCCGGACAAGGTCTGCCAGACCAAGCGGGTGTCCTCGGAGGCGGCGGACGTCCTCTACAGGCGGTACGGCGGCGGCCCGAGGATGGACGGTGAGTGGACGAGACGTCGGCCAATCGGACGAGGCGTTGACACCCCCTCACACGTGCCGTCCGTTTCAGGGTCGTCTCTGTGCCATGAATGCGTCCACCAGAGGTGCCGGGTGCTGCGGCTGAAGAACCAGCTCAACGAGGACTTCAAGGAGGTGTCCAACCTGGTGAAGCGTACCATCAGGTAACGGGGGGCGCACCGCTTTACGGGCCAATCAGAAGAGCCGTGCTCGAAGCCTCGCAGTGAAGGGAGGTGTTTGATTGGCCGAGCAGTGAAGGGAGGCGTTTGATTGGCCGAGCAGTGAAGGGAGGCGTTTGATTGATCGAGCAGTGAAGGGAGGCGTTCGATTGGCCGAGCAGTGAAGGGAGGTGTTTGATTGATCGAGCAGTGAAGGGAGGCGTTCGATTGGCCGAGCAGTGAAGGGAGGCGTTCGATTGGCCGAGCAGTGAAGGGAGGTGTTTGATTGATCGAGCAGTGAAGGGAGGCGTTCGATTGGCCGAGCAGTGAAGGGAGGCGTTCGATTGGCCAAGCAATGCAGGACAGACAGAAAGAGGGTTTAATTCACCCCTCAAAGGGCTGAGGGGTGCCAACCGTGGGAGAAATGGGGGGTGGGTGTCTTCCTCAAAGATGCCTACACATGAGCTCTCACCAGGTTAAGATTATCGTAGGTTTCATTCGTCCACTGAGTTCTGAGCATGCTCAGAAGCACAAGGCAGCTCGTCCTCCTTCAGTTCGACAGGGATTACGTCATGGGGGCGGGGTTTGGTTGCATCATGCCCAGTCTCTCATCTCGATGAGTAGAACAGCTGGAAGGGAGGGGGAGTGGGTTACGAGTTCTGAGCGTGCTCAGTAGCGCTGAGCCTCTCGATGAGGAGGTGGAAGGAGTGGGTTACGAGTTCTGAGCGTGCTCAGTAGCGCTGAGCCTCTCGATGAGGAGGTGGAAGGAGTGGGTTACGAGTTCTGAGCGTGCTCAGTAGCGCTGAGCCTCTCATCTCGATGAGGAGAGAAGCTGGAAGGGAGGGGGGAGTGGGTTATGAGTTCTGAGCATGCTCAGTGGCGTCAACCTCTCATCTTGACGAGGAGGTGGGAGGAGTTGGTTACGAGTTTTGAGCATGCTCAGTAGCGCTGAGTCTCTTGTCTCGATGAGGCGCTAAGTCTCTCCTACCTCCGTCCCTTCCAAGAGAGGAAGGGAGGGGGAGATGGTTATGAGTTCTGAGCATGCTCAGTAGCGCTGAGTCTCTCATCTCGATGAGGAGAACAGCTGGAAGGGAGGGGGAGTGGGTTACGAGTTCTGAGCGTGCTCAGTAGCGCTGAGCCTCTCATCTCGATGAGGAGAGAAGCTGGAAGGGAGGGGGGAGTGGGTTATGAGTTCTGAGCATGCTCAGTAGCGCTGAGTCTCTCATCTCGATGAGGAGAACAGCTGGAAGGGAGGGGGAGTGGGTTACGAGTTCTGAGCGTGCTCAGTAGCGCTGAGCCTCTCATCTCGATGAGGAGAGAAGCTGGAAGGGAGGGGGGAGTGGGTTATGAGTTCTGAGCATGCTCAGTAGTGCTGAGCCTCTCATCTCGATGAGGAGAGCATCTGGAAGGATGGGGGAGTGGGTTATGAGTTCTGAGCATGCTCAGTAGCGCTGAGCCTCCCACCTCGACGGGGCACCGGTTAAGCCTGTGTTTCCTGTCGGCGTTCCAGCGAGCAGGGCTTCTGGGTGGGCAAAGCGTCCCTGCGGAGCTGGAAGCAGCTGGCGTTGGAGCAGCTGGAGGAAGACGAGCAGGAGACCAAACACGAGAGCAGCCAGACCAACGGGGAGGCGCTGCACGACAACGGTACGGATCCGTCCCACACCAACGCCGTGCCCGCCCGGCTTACCAACCGATCTAAACGGCTTCTCTTCCAGAGTCGGGCTCCGAGCTGTCGCCGAGCGGCGAGGACAAGATGAAGACGTTCAACGAGGACATCGTCTGCAGCCACGGTGAGCCGTCCCGGCAGCGGCGGCGCCCGGTCCAGCTGGTCTTACCGGTGGTGTGTTTGTGCCCGCAGGAGGCCTGAGTATCCTGGAGCCCGAACGCAGGCTGGTGTCTCCTGAAGTCTGGACCAAGCTGAGGGTCTATTTCCCCAATGCCCCGCAGTTCTCCCAGAGCGAGGAGGCGTGCCGGCAGTGCCTGGTGAGGTTTATCCCACACTGCCATCTGCTGAGGCTCCGTCTCCATGGAAACCATCTGACGGTGGAAGTAGGAGACGGGGTTCACGCAGCGGCGGGTTCTTATATCACTTCCTGTTTGTGGGTGGTGCGTCATCGCCGTCTGTTGGCGCGGCTGAGACCCTCTCTGTCTCGGGTGGGTAAACCCCCCCTCCCTCTCAAGACGTAACGAAGATCGTTAGTGATGTCATCGATCCGTGATCGGGTTCGGATCGGTGGTGAACGCCCTGGCATTTAAGTCGAGCTTCAATGTTAAAGTTATTGATAAAAGAACGAGTTTTGTGGGTCAAGCTCTGAGCGTGTGCGGGCACGAGGACGCGGGTGTTCCACCGACCGGTCTCAGAACGTAACGCCCCTAAAAGCCTTTAATTCTCTTAAAAAGCTGACAGTTCGTTTTTTATTTGGATCGATACTAGTACACTGTAGATACCGGTGTTTTATTTTGAAAATCCACCGGATGTGCTTCCTTACTAGTTTTTATTCACTTTGTTTTTATCATGTCTTTTATTTTGAAGTTACATGTTTACCGTTACCATGGCAACCAAAGTGCGTTAGAACAGACAGAATGTTTCCATGTTTTAAGAACGTAGATAATCATTTTTTTCACAGATTTAAGTTTATTATTATTGATTAAAAAGACATTTTTTTTTCAGGCTGGTTTTGTCACCTTTAAACCGGTTCGTGAAAATATCGTCCGACACTAAAACCACTGCGGTCAAGTGAGCCGCGGTTCACGTGTGCGCGCCTCGTTTAAATCAATGGAGTCAACTTTGAGGAGCGATAAAAACACTTTTATATTTTATGCCAAATCCACACTAGTATTGATCTCTTCTACTAAATGTCTTTTATCAATAAACAAAGAATTGTGCATTTTTATCGTATACTTTAGGATTTATTAGCATTTAAAAGTGATTCACGTGTGCGCGCCTCTGGACCTGGAGCGGCTCGACACCGAGCCCCTCCCGGATGGCAGAGCTCCTCACCCGATCTCTGAGTGAGAGCCCAGCCACCCTGCAGAGGAAGCTCATTTCGGCTGCTTGTACCCTCAATCTCAATCTTTTGGTCACCACCCACAGCTGGTGACCATAGGTGAGGGTTGGAACGTAGATCGACTTGTAAATCGAGAGCTTTGCTCAGCTCTCTCTTTACCACGATGGACCGATGCAGTGTCCTAGTTATTGCTGATGCCGCACCGATCCGCCTGTCCACACTATCCACTAGTGTGGATCTGACAAAATGGATAAAAGTGATTTTATCGCTCCTCAAAGTTGACTGTTATGGCTATTTACTTTGAAATTACCGTAAACATGTAAAAAGTCGCAATATGATTCTGCGTGGATCGCGGCCGAATCGCAGGGAAGTAAACCATTTGTCACTTTTAAATGCTAATAAATCCTAAAATATACGATAAAAATTCACAATTCTTTGTTTATTGATAAAAGACATTTAGTAGAAGAGATCAATACTAGTGTGGATTTGGCATAAAATATAAAAGTGTTTTTATCGCTCCTCAAAGTTGACTCCATTGATTTAAACGAGGCGCGCACACGTGAATCGCGGCTCACTTGACCGCAGTACTAAAACCTGTCCGTAGTTTTTTTTTTTTTTTATGCGCCTCATTGAGCGAAAAATACGGTAAATACACGTTTTAAAAAAACAGTTTTACGTTTTAAAATGTTAAAAAAAAATAACAATAAAAAAAACGGAGTAAATGTGAAAAAAACGCTGATTTTAATAGAAGTTAGCATCATGCTAATGTTTTAACGAGATAAACAACCTGTCGCTAAACCTAGAAATAATAAACAAACAAAC
>CACRXE010000059.1:770000-795000 GCA_902685375.1 Neostethus bicornis | reverse complement strand
TGTGTGTGTGTGTGTGTTTCTGACTCTGTGTGTGTGTGTTTCTGACTCTGTGTGTGTGTGTGTGTTTCTGACTCTGTGTGTGTGTGTGTGTGTTTCTGACTCTGTGTGTGTGTGTTTCTGACTCTGTGTGTGTGTGTGTGTTTCTGACTCTGTGTGTGTGTGTGTGTTTCTGACTCTGTGTGTGTGTGTGTGTGTGTGTTTCTGACCTGTGTGTGTGTGTGTGTTTCTGACTCTGTGTGTGTGTGTGTTTCTGACTCTGTGTGTGTGTGTGTTTCTGACTCTGTGTGTGTGTGTGTTTCTGACTCTGTGTGTGTGTGTTTCTGACTCTGTGTGTGTGTGTGTGTGTTTCTGACTCTGTGTGTGTGTGTGTGTTTCTGACTCTGTGTGTGTGTGTGTTTCTGACTCTGTGTGTGTGTGTGTGTTTCTGACTCTGTGTGTGTGTTTCTGACTGTGTGTGTGTGTGTGTTTCTGACTCTGTGTGTGTGTGTGTGTTTCTGACTCTGTGTGTGTGTTTCTGACTCTGTGTGTGTGTGTGTGTTTCTGACTCTGTGTGTGTGTTTCTGACTCTGTGTGTGTGTGTGTGTTTCTGACTCTGTGTGTGTGTGTGTGTTTCTGACTCTGTGTGTGTGTGTGTGTGTGTGTGTGTGTGTTTCAGACCTGTGTTGGGAATGCAGAGAGAGCTTCTTGTTCCAGCAGCAGAGAGACCTCCGAGAATACACACAGGCTACCGTCTACATCCGAAAGATCCTGGACGACACACGGGTACACACACACACACACACACACACACACTTACACACACATATACAGACATGTTTCCATTACACAGATCGAAGCGTTCTGATTGGTTCTCTTTGTGTGTCCATGGCGACCCGGTGTCGTTGACCCGGTGTCGTTGACCCGGTGACCGGTGTCTGACTGGTTGCTACGGTTACCAGGTGAAGGACTCCGCCCCGGAGCCGGCGGCGAGCAGCTCGGACGCCGAGGAAGAGAAAGACGAGAAGCCGGACGGAGACAGGAAGTGTGACATCACACAGGTGACCCCACCCTCTGACCCCCCCGCCTCCCCGACCCGCTCTGACCCCTCCCACCTTCACCCCCCCTCTCAGTCTGAGGACGGAGCCAAGCGGATGAAGCTCAGCGGGGACGGCGGCGCCCCGGCGGGCGGCGGCGGCGGGACCAAATACGGAGAGATCAGACGGAGCGCCCGCCACCGGAAACTCCGCGGAGAGAAAGCGCTGATCGTTTCGGCCAATCAGACGCTGAAGGAGCTCAAGATACAGGTGAGGGTCCCGGAGGTCCGAACGCAGCGCGGCCTGAACGGGAATTTTTTTGCAAAATTTTTCTAAATTTCTTTAAATTTTATGCAAATATTTGGTTGTTTTTTTTCTGAAATTTAAAAGATTTTAACCCATTTTAAATATTTGGTGCCAGAGTCGGAGTGTGTATGTTTTTTAAATAATTTTTTTTTTTTTTTTTTAAAGTTGTTTGAATTTTTTTTTTTTTTAATTTTGTAAAAAAAAAAAACATTTTTTAAGACAATTTTAAAAAAATTTCTGTTTTTTTTTTTTTTTTTTTTTTTTAATTACTTTTTTTTTTATAAAGAATTTTGAAATTTTCTTTTTTTTTAATAAATTTTATTTTTTTTAAAAAAAATCTAATTTTTTTTTTTTTTTTTAGAAATTCAAAAAAAACATTTTTAATTTTTCGGAAATAGTTTGATAAATTTTTTTTTTCAAATTGTTCATGTTCTACCGTGCCCGCTCCCTCAGATCATGCACGCCTTCTCCGTGGCGCCGTTCGACCAGAACCTCTCTCTGAACGGGCAGAGTCTGAACGACGACTCGGCGACGCTCGGAAGCCTAGGCATCATCCCTGAAAGCATCATCTGTTTAAAGGTAAGCCCCGCCCCTTTAAGAGGAAAGCCCCTCCCCTTTAAGAGGAAAGCCCCGCCCCTTTCAGAGGAACCACCCTTTATGAGCACCACCCCTGCCCTTTAAGCGGACACTCCCACCCCTTTAAGAGGACAGACCCGCACCTTTAAGAGGACAGACCCGCCCCTTTAAGAGGACCACCACGCCCCTTTAAGAGGAACGCCCTGTCCCTTTAAGAGGACAGCTCCCTTTGAAAGCCCCGCCCCCTTCAGAGCATCACTGCCACAGTAACCAATCCCAGTCCTCGCTCTTTGCAGGCTGACGAACCGATCGCAGATTACGCTGCAATGGATGACGTGTACCAAGGTTGGTATCTCACACACACACACACACACACACACACATACATATACACATATACACTCATACACACACACACATATACAAAGTAAAATAAACAATTTTTTTTTTTTTTAGTTCGGATGCCTGAAGAAGGTTTTAAAGGTGAGTAAAAAAAAAAAAAGCCCAAACAAAGCGTCCTGATTGGTCCTGACCGATGACTCCTCCCCCTTCCAGGCACCGGGCTCCTCGGGCACTGAGATCAACGACGCCAGCGTTTCAAAGATAAACAAGAAAAACTTGAAAATTTCTCTAAAAAAAACACAAAAAAACAAAAAAAAAAAATGTAAAGTGCTTTAAATTTTTTATGTTTCGGGGTTCGTTTTTTGTTTTTTTTTGTTTTGTTTTTTTCTTTTTTTTTTTAAGGTGTGATGCGATCCGTCTCGGACCGTGATTGGCCGACCGGCCGGGACGTCTGCGGGCTCCAAACATCGGAACCCAGAGATCCCACCCATAGATCAGATCCCATTCCACCAGTGCCCGCAGACGCCTGCCCGTCGGAGCCCACACACCCTGCTCTGTTGAAGCCTCTACCCGTTGGAGGGTCACAGATCCCGCTGCGTCAGAGCCTGCCGATCCCGTTCTACGCTCCGTCGAGCCGGAGGACACGGAGCCCGCAGACTCCTCACGCCGGAGGCCCGTGCATCCTGCTCCATCGTGGTGGAAGACGATCCCTCGTTCGTTTTCGTCCCGGTCGTTTGTTTATTTTTACGGACAATAAAAAGCTATTTTCATCGAAGGTTTTTTCTCGACGAACGATTCGTTTGTACTTTCGATTATTTATATTTGCTGAAAAAATAAAAAAGAAGCTGAACGAGTTTTAAATGTTTTTTAATGGAAACAAAAACGTCTGCAGTAATAAGGTGGTAACCATGGTAACCAGGATCTACGTTCCTACCCTCACCATGGTAACCAGGATCTACGTTCCTACCCTCACCATGGTAACCAGGATCTACGTTCCTACCCTCACCATGGAAACCAGGATCTACGTTCCTACCCTCACCATGGAAACCAGGATCTACGTTCCTATCCTCACCATGGTAACCAGGATCTACATTCCTACCCTCACCATGGTAACCAGGATCTACGTTCCTACCCTCACCATGGTAACCAGGATCTACGTTCCTACCCTCACCATGGTAACCAGGATCTACGTTCCTACCCTCACCATGGTAACCAGGATCTACGTTCATACCCTCACCATGGTAACCAGGATCTACGTTCATACCCTCACCATGGTAACCAGGATCTACATTCTTACCCTCACCATGGTAACCAGGATCTACGTTCTTACCCTCACCATGGTAACCATGATCTACGTTCCTACCCTCACCATGGTAACCAGGATCTACTCTACCAGCCGCCCTACCCCCTGAAAAAGCACCAATATGGCATCTTTATCTAGTGTTGGTAATCTTCCTCTCTCAGCTCCTCTTGCTCGCCCTACACTCTTCGCTGTGCCATCCTTCCCCCAGGATGGAGTCAAACAGTCTAAATAGATCCAGAGGTGATGCCCGCTGGCTGTCATTAGTCATGCCCGCTGGCGGAGGAATACCCGGTTGAACTCTGACTCAGAAAAATGACTCAAAAACAAACTGTTTAGTTTTTTATTAGATTCTTTAAAAACGTTTTGATTGGCCGGAGACTTGCGTCCAATCCTGATCCTCGTTAGGTTACTATGGGATTGAAAGAAAGATGGCGGAGCTGTAGGGGGTGTTAGCATGTTAGCATGTCTGTTAGCATCGACCAGGGCATGGAGGGTAGATGGCACGGCTCCTCGGGGCGTTCAGTACTCGATGGTCACCGTCTTGGTCTGCAGGTATTCGTTCAGAGCTTCTTGTCCTGAAGAAAAAACGTTTTTATTTCCTCATGAGTCAGTGCCCGCTGCAGGGCACAGAGAGTCCTGCTCTACCCTCACCATGGTAACCAGGATCTACGTTCCTACCCTCACCATGGTAACCAGGATCTACGTTCCTACCCTCACCATGGTAACCAGGATCTACGTTCCTACCCTCACCATGGTAACCAGGATCTACGTTCCTACCCTCACCATGGTAACCAGGATCTACGTTCCTACCCTCACCATGGTAACCAGGATCTACGTTCCTACCCTCACCATGGTAACCAGGATCTATGTTCCTACCCTCACCATGGTAACCAGGATCTACGTTCCTACCCTCACCATGGTAACCAGAATCTACGTTCCTACCCTCACCATGGTAACCAGGATCTATGTTCCTACCCTCACCATGGTAACCAGGATCTACGTTCCTACCCTCACCATGGTAACCAGGATCTATGTTCTTACCCTCACCATGGTAGCCAGGATCTATGTTCCTACCCTCACCATGGTAACCAGGATCTACGTTCCTACCCTCACCATGGTAACCAGGATCTACGTTCCTACCCTCACCATGGTAACCAGGATCTATGTTCTTACCCTCACCATGGTAACCAGGATCTACGTTCCTACCCTCACCATGGTAACCAGGATCTATGTTCCTACCCTCACCATGGTAACCAGGATCTATGTTCCTACCCTCACCATGGTAACCAGGATCTATGTTCCTACCCTCACCATGGTAACCAGGATCTATGTTCCTACCCTCACCATGGTAACCAGGATCTATGTTCCTACCCTCACCATGGTAACCAGAATGAGTTACAGCAGTCCAGAAGGAGCGGTTCAGGAGTGTGCCAGCGCTCCGGTTACTTACCCAGATCTTTCCCGAACCCGGATTGTTTGAAGCCTCCGAACGGCGCTGCCACGTCCGTCTTGTTGTAGGTGTTGATGAAGACGGTGCCCGCCTCCAGCTTCTCGCTGACGTACAGCGCCCGGCTCAGGTCCCGCGTGAAGACGCCCGATGCCAGACCGAACTCAGTCCCGTTGGCACGCCGAAGGACTTCGTCTACCTCCCTGAAGCGGGACGGAATCACGTTAGTACCATCTGCAGCGTGGCATTGTTCAACCAATCAACCGTTTATTCCTGATGACATCACAAGGGGGGCGTCAGAGTTCAGGTAAGATCTTATGCCCGGGTCGGGCATCGTTTATTTAATTTATTTGTCTCTCTCTTAAAGTGACCTGCTTGATCAGGCATGGGCAAACTGCGGCCCACATGGCACATGCTGCCCGTTAAACTGTTTAATCCGTCCTGCCAAACGAAAAAAATTAAATAAAAAAAAAACCATGTTAATGTTTTATTTTCCTGTAATTCTGATGGTTTGCCACTAGATGCCGCCAAAAATACATTGTTTTATTTTCCCTGTAATTTTGATGTTTTGTCACCAGATGGCGCCAAAGATACAAAACACTGCTCCCATTCAAATTTGTGTGTCTGTATTCGTACGCTGTCAAAATAAACTGTGCGCGCAGGTATGGAAAGCCAATGGGGCCAAAACACACACGTAAACAAGCGCTAAATGTTTAATCTATCTACATTTTAAATTCAACGCTTTCAATGTTTATGAAAAAAGAAAAAAAAGGCCAGTCAGGAAGAGAGTGATGACCACTTCCTGAAGGATCAGTGACCTTCAGAATAAAACCTATTTGGTTGATTTTCATTGTTTAAAAACTTCTTTCAAAGTAAAAGATTTTGTTTTAATACTTTTCTTCAATTTTATTGTAAATTAAATCACATTTTTTTCTCCACTAATGAGATGAGGTTACCACACCATGCCATCCATCAGCTCCTGTTCCACCCCCTAGGTCAAATGTTAGAGCCCAATGTGGCCCACCAATCAAAACGTTTGCCCATCCCGGGTCTACATTCTTAAGGACGTCCTGCTGCTGTGGTTTATGGTCCTTATTTTCAACTCATCAAAATGACGGACCACCTTAAATTAATCCCTTCAAGGATGTAAACTTGTGTTAATGTGACATCTGCACACACACCGTCTAACCAACTGGAAGCTAGCCTCTGGGAGCTAGCCACTAGGAGCTAGCCTCTAGGAGCTAGCCTCTGGAAGCTAGCCGCTAAGAGCTAGCCACTAGGAGCTAGCCTCTAGGAGCTAGCCTCTGGGAGCTAGCCTCTAGGAGCTAGCCTCTGGTAGCTAGCCTCTGGTAGCTAGCCTCTGGGAGCTAGCCCCTGGGAGCTAGCCTCTAGGAGCTAGCCTCTGGGAGCTAGCCTCTAGGAGCTAGCCTCTGGTAGCTAGCCTCTGGTAGCTAGCCTCTGGGAGCTAGCCCCTGGGAGCTAGCCTCTAGGAGCTAGCCTCTAGGAGCTAGCCACTGGGAGCTAGCCGCTGGGAGCTAGCCGTTGGAAGCTAGCCTCTGGGAGCTAGCCTCTAGGAGCTAGCCACTAGGAGCTAGCCTCTGGTAGCTAGCCTCTGGGAGCTAGCCCCTGGTAGCTAGCCTCTGGGAGCTAGCCTCTGGGAGCTAGCCTCTGGTAGCTAGCCTCTAGGAGCTAGCCTCTGGGAGCTAGCCTCTGGGAGCTAGCCTCTAGGAGCTAGCCTCTGGGAGCTAGCCTCTAGGAGCTAGCCTCTGGGAGCTAGCCTCTAGGAGCTAGCCTCTGGGAGCTAGCCTCTGGGAGCTAGCCTCTGGGAGCTAGCATCTAGGAGCTAGTCGTTGGGAGCTAGCCTCTAGGAGCTAGCCTCTGGGAGCTAGCCTCTGGAAGCTAGCCGTTAAGAGCTAGCCGTTAGGAGCTAGCCGTTAGGAGCTAGCCACTATTAGCTAGCCACTGGGAGCTAGCCGATGGGCGCTAGCCATTGGGAGCTAGCCGTTGGCAGCGTGCCACTAGTTGGCACCAGGCTTTAACGTACCAGAAGAAACGTCGCAGGCCTAGGTACCATGTCGGGTCGTTGACCTCTGACCTACCCGTTCTGGAAGCGGGAGACGATCATGATTGGTCCGAATGATTCTTCGTGAGCGATGAACATGTGATCCTGAACGTCGGTGAAAACGGTCGGTTCGAAAAAAAAACCTGGAAAAAAAAGAAAATAATAGATTTAAAAATAAATAAATGTTTTTTTATAAAAAATAATATTGAAAAAAAGTTTCTTATTAAATTAGTGTTTTTAAAAAAAAAAAAAAAAAAGTCATAAATATAAAAATTTTTTAGATCATTTTGAGAAAATTGTTTTAATTTAATATAAAATTTTTGTTAACTTTTTTCAATAAATTAAATTTTTATCTAAATACATTTTTTTTATTTTTTTTGTTAAATTTTCAGATTTTTTTTATAATTTTTTTAAATAAAAATTTCAAACATTTTTTAAAGTTTTCTAAGAAAATTCTTTTTTATTAAAATTTTTTCCTAAAATTTTCACAAAATAATTTTTTTTATAATTTTTTTTTTTTATTATAAATTTTTTATCAATTTTTTTTATTTTTTGAAAAAGCATTATTTGGAAAAAATTACAAATATTTTTTTTTAAATTAAAGTAAAAATAAATTTGTTAAATTTAATTAAATCAAATTTTATCAATTATTAAAAAAAATAAATAAATGAAAAGAAACAGAAAAAAATCTTTAAAAGGAGCAAAAAAAAGGACAAAATATTATCAATAATTTATATTTTTAATCAAATTATTTTCTGACCAGGTCGTTGCAGCTGTTTGCCACCACACAGCAAGGTGGCGCCCTCCTTCACGCCTCGCTGGCAGAACTCCACCAGCTTATCCAGATGGGCTTCATGGTTCTGAGGTCCGTGATCCGTCGACCGGTCCAACGGGTCACCAATCCGCATCTTACCGATCTCCTGAACCTGAACCACGAAGACAGAGTCCTTGAGGGCATCGCCAACCTGGTCACGTTCCTACCCTCACCATGGTAACCAGGATCTATGTTCCTACCCTCACCATGGTAACCAGAATCTACGTTCCTACCCTCACCATGGTAACCAGGATCTACGTTCCTACCCTCACCATGGCAACCAGGATCTAAGTTCCTACCCTCACCATGGTAACCAGGATCTACGTTCCTACCCTCACCATGGTAACCAGGATCTACGTTCCTACCCTCACCATGGTAACCAGGATCTATGTTCCTACCTTCACCATGGTAACCAGGATCTACGTTCTTACCCTCACCATGGTAACCAGGATCTACGTTCCTACCCTCACCATGGTAACCAGGATCTACGTTCCTACCCTCACCATGGTAACCAGGATCTATGTTCCTACCCTCACCATGGTAACCAGGATCTACGTTCCTACCCTCACAATGGTAACCAGGATCTTGGTTCCTACCCTCACCATGGTAACCAGGATCTATGTTCCTACCCTCACCATGGTAACCAGGATCTATGTTCCTACCCTCACCATGGTAACCAGGATCTATGTTCCTACCCTCACCATGGTAACCAGGATCTATGTTCCTACCCTCACCATGGTAACCAGGATCTACGTTCCTACCCTCACCATGGTAACCAGGATCTATGTTCCTACCTTCACCATGGTAACCAGGATCTACGTTCTTACCCTCACTATGGTAACCAGGATCTACGTTCCTACCCTCACCATGGTAACCAGGATCTACGTTCCTACCCTTACCATGGTAACCAGGATCTATGTTCTTACCCTCACCATGGTAACCATGATCTACGTTCCTACCCTCACCATGGTAACCATGATCTACGTTCCTACCCTCACCATGGTAACCAGGATCTACGTTCCTACCCTCACCATGGTAACCAGGATCTACGTTCCTACCCTCACCATGGTAACCAGGATCTACGTTCCTACCCTCATCATGGTAACCAGGATCTACGTTCCTACCCTCACCATGGTAACCAGGATCTACGTTCCTACCCTCACCATGGTAACCAGGATCTACGTTCTTACCCTCACCATGGTAACCATGATCTACGTTCCTACCCTCACCATGGTAACCAGGATCTACTCTACCAGCCGCCCTACCCCCTGAAAAAGCACCAATATGGCATCTTTATCTAGTGTTGGTAATCTTCCTCTCTCAGCTCCTCTTGCTCGCCCTACACTCTTCGCTGTGCCATCCTTCCCCCAGGATGGAGTCAAACAGTCTAAATAGATCCAGAGGTGATGCCCGCTGGCTGTCATTAGTCATGCCCGCTGGCGGAGGAATACCCGGTTGAACTCTGACTCAGAAAAATGACTCAAAAACAAACTGTTTAGTTTTTTATTAGATTCTTTAAAAACGTTTTGATTGGCCGGAGACTTGCGTCCAATCCTGATCCTCGTTAGGTTACTATGGGATTGAAAGAAAGATGGCGGAGCTGTAGGGGGTGTTAGCATGTTAGCATGTCTGTTAGCATCGACCAGGGCATGGAGGGTAGATGGCACGGCTCCTCGGGGCGTTCAGTACTCGATGGTCACCGTCTTGGTCTGCAGGTATTCGTTCAGAGCTTCTTGTCCTGAAGAAAAAACGTTTTTATTTCCTCATGAGTCAGTGCCCGCTGCAGGGCACAGAGAGTCCTGCTCTACCCTCACCATGGTAACCAGGATCTATGTTCCTACCCTCACCATGGTAACCAGGATCTACGTTCCTACCCTCACCATGGTAACCAGGATCTACGTTCCTACCCTCACCATGGTAACCAGGATCTATGTTCCTACCCTCACCATGGTAACCAGGATCTACGTTCCTACCCTCACCATGGTAACCAGAATCTACGTTCCTACCCTCACCATGGTAACCAGGATCTACGTTCCTACCCTCACCATGGTAACCAGGATCTACGTTCCTACCCTCACCATGGTAACCAGGATCTATGTTCTTACCCTCACCATGGTAGCCAGGATCTATGTTCCTACCCTCACCATGGTAACCAGGATCTACGTTCCTACCCTCACCATGGTAACCAGGATCTATGTTCCTACCCTCACCATGGTAACCAGGATCTATGTTCCTACCCTCACCATGGTAACCAGGATCTATGTTCCTACCCTCACCATGGTAACCAGGATCTATGTTCCTACCCTCACCATGGTAACCAGGATCTATGTTCCTACCCTCACCATGGTAACCAGGATCTACGTTCCTACCCTCACCATGGTAACCAGGATCTACATTCCTACCCTCACCATGGTAACCAGGATCTATGTTCCTACCCTCACCATGGTAACCAGAATGAGTTACAGCAGTCCAGAAGGAGCGGTTCAGGAGTGTGCCAGCGCTCCGGTTACTTACCCAGATCTTTCCCGAACCCGGATTGTTTGAAGCCTCCGAACGGCGCTGCCACGTCCGTCTTGTTGTAGGTGTTGATGAAGACGGTGCCCGCCTCCAGCTTCTCGCTGACGTACAGCGCCCGGCTCAGGTCCCGCGTGAAGACGCCCGATGCCAGACCGAACTCAGTCCCGTTGGCACGCCGAAGGACTTCGTCTACCTCCCTGAAGCGGGACGGAATCACGTTAGTACCATCTGCAGCGTGGCATTGTTCAACCAATCAACCGTTTATTCCTGATGACATCACAAGGGGGGCGTCAGAGTTCAGGTAAGATCTTATGCCCGGGTCGGGCATCGTTTATTTAATTTATTTGTCTCTCTCTTAAAGTGACCTGCTTGATCAGGCATGGGCAAACTGCGGCCCACATGGCACATGCTGCCCGTTAAACTGTTTAATCCGTCCCGCCAAACGAAAAAAATTAAATAAAAAAAAAAAAACCATGTTAATGTTTTATTTTCCTGTAATTCTGATGGTTTGCCACTAGATGCCGCCAAAAATACATTGTTTTATTTTCCCTGTAATTTTGATGTTTTGTCACCAGATGGCGCCAAAGATACAAAACACTGCTCCCATTCAAATTTGTGTGTCTGTATTCGTACGCTGTCAAAATAAACTGTGCGCGCAGGTATGGAAAGCCAATGGGGCCAAAACACACACGTAAACAAGCGCTAAATGTTTAATCTATCTACATTTTAAATTCAACGCTTTCAATGTTTATGAAAAAAGAAAAAAAAGGCCAGTCAGGAAGAGAGTGATGACCACTTCCTGAAGGATCAGTGACCTTC
The DNA here is from genome assembly GCA_902685375.1 of Neostethus bicornis. Taxonomy (NCBI): domain Eukaryota; kingdom Metazoa; phylum Chordata; class Actinopteri; order Atheriniformes; family Phallostethidae; genus Neostethus; species Neostethus bicornis. Next base: position 783,801 of record CACRXE010000059.1, on the reverse strand, counting down.
AAAATAAAACCTATTTGGTTGATTTTCATTGTTTAAAAACTTCTTTCAAAGTAAAAGATTTTGTTTTAATACTTTTCTTCAATTTTATTGTAAATTAAATCACATTTTTTTCTCCACTAATGAGATGAGGTTACCACACCATGCCATCCATCAGCTCCTGTTCCACCCCCTAGGTCAAATGTTAGAGCCCAATGTGGCCCACCAATCAAAACGTTTGCCCATCCCGGGTCTACATTCTTAAGGACGTCCTGCTGCTGTGGTTTATGGTCCTTATTTTCAACTCATCAAAATGACGGACCACCTTAAATTAATCCCTTCAAGGATGTAAACTTGTGTTAATGTGACATCTGCACACACACCGTCTAACCAACTGGAAGCTAGCCTCTGGGAGCTAGCCACTAGGAGCTAGCCTCTAGGAGCTAGCCTCTGGAAGCTAGCCGCTAAGAGCTAGCCACTAGGAGCTAGCCTCTAGGAGCTAGCCTCTGGGAGCTAGCCTCTAGGAGCTAGCCTCTGGTAGCTAGCCTCTGGTAGCTAGCCTCTGGGAGCTAGCCCCTGGGAGCTAGCCTCTAGGAGCTAGCCTCTAGGAGCTAGCCACTGGGAGCTAGCCGCTGGGAGCTAGCCGTTGGAAGCTAGCCTCTGGGAGCTAGCCTCTAGGAGCTAGCCTCTGGGAGCTAGCCTCTGGGAGCTAGCATCTAGGAGCTAGTCGTTGGGAGCTAGCCTCTAGGAGCTAGCCTCTGGGAGCTAGCCTCTGGAAGCTAGCCGTTAAGAGCTAGCCGTTAGGAGCTAGCCGTTAGGAGCTAGCCACTATTAGCTAGCCACTGGGAGCTAGCCGATGGGCGCTAGCCATTGGGAGCTAGCCGTTGGCAGCGTGCCACTAGTTGGCACCAGGCTTTAACGTACCAGAAGAAACGTCGCAGGCCTAGGTACCATGTCGGGTCGTTGACCTCTGACCTACCCGTTCTGGAAGCGGGAGACGATCATGATTGGTCCGAATGATTCTTCGTGAGCGATGAACATGTGATCCTGAACGTTGGTGAAAACGGTCGGTTCGAAAAAAAAACCTGGAAAAAAAAGAAAATAATAGATTTAAAAATAAATAAATGTTTTTTTATAAAAAATAATATTGAAAAAAAGTTTCTTATTAAATTAGTGTTTTTTAAAAAAAAAAAAAAAAAGTCATAAATATAAAATTTTTTAGATCATTTTGAGAAAATTGTTTTAATTTATATAAAATTTTTGTTAACTTTTTTCAATAAATTAAATTTTTATCTAAATACATTTTTTTTTATTTTTTTTGTTAAATTTTCAGATTTTTTTTATAATTTTTTTAAATAAAAATTTCAAACATTTTTTAAAGTTTTCTAAGAAAATTCTTTTTTATTAAAATTTTTTCCTAAAATTTTCACAAAATAATTTTTTTTATAATTTTTTTTGTTTTATTATAATTTTTTTATCAATTTTTTTGATTTTTTGAAAAAGCATTATTTGGAAAAAATTACAAATATTTTTTTTTAAATTAAAGTAAAAATAAATTTGTTAAATTTAATTAAATCAAATTTTATCAATTATTAAAAAAAAATAAATAAATGAAAAGAAACAGAAAAAAATCTTTAAAAGGAGCAAAAAAAAGGACAAAATATTATCAATAATTTATATTTTTAATCAAATTATTTTCTGACCAGGTCGTTGCAGCTGTTTGCCACCACACAGCAAGGTGGCGCCCTCCTTCACGCCTCGCTGGCAGAACTCCACCAGCTTATCCAGATGGGCTTTATGGTTCTGAGGTCCGTGATCCGTCGACCGGTCCAACGGGTCACCAATCCGCATCTTACCGATCTCCTGAACCTGAACCACGAAGACAGAGTCCTTGAGTGCATCGCCAACCTGGTCACGTTCCTACCCTCACCATGGTAACCAGGATCTATGTTCCTACCCTCACCATGGTAACCAGGATCTACCTTCCTACCCTCACCATGGCAACCAGGATCTATGTTCCTACCCTCACCATGGTAACCAGGATCTACGTTCCTACCCTCACCATGGCAACCAGGATCTACGTTCCTACCCTCACCATGGTAACCAGGATCTACGTTCCTACCCTCACCATGGTAACCAGGATCTACGTTCCTACCCTCACCATGGTAACCAGGATCTATGTTCCTACCCTCACCATGGTAACCAGGATCTATGTTCCTACCCTCACCATGGTAACCAGGATCTAGGTTCTTACCCTCACCATGGTAACCAGGATCTACGTTCCTACACTCACCATGGTAACCAGGATCTACGTTCCTACCCTCACCATGGTAACCAGGATCTAGGTTCTTACCCTCACCATGGTAACCAGGATCTACGTTCCTACACTCACCATGGTAACCAGGATCTACGTTCCTACCCTCACCATGGTAACCAGGATCTAGGTTCTTACCCTCACCATGGTAACCAGGATCTACGTTCCTACCCTCACCATGGTAACCAGGATCTACGTTCCTACCCTCACCATGGTAACCAGGATCTATGTTCCTACCCTCACCATGGTAACCAGGATCTAGGTTCTTACCCTCACCATGGTAACCAGGATCTATGTTCCTACACTCACCATGGTAACCAGGAACTACATTCCTACCCTCACCATGGTAACCAGGATCTACGTTCCTACCCTCACCATGGTAACCAGGATCTACGTTCCTACACTCACCATGGTAACCAGGATCTATGTTCCTACCCTCACCATGGTAACCAGGATCTATGTTCCTACCCTCACCATGGTAACCAGGATCTACGTTCCTACCCTCACCATGGTAACCAGGATCTACGTTCCTACACTCACCATGGTAACCAGGATCTACGTTCCTACCCTCACCATGGTAACCAGGATCTACGTTCCTACACTCACCATGGTAACCAGGATCTACATTCCTACCCTCACCATGGTAACCAGGATCTATGTTCATACTAGGGCTGCAACTAACGATTATTTTGGTAATCGATTATTGGGTCGATTATTCGATTAATCGGATAAAAATGACAATTTAATAAATATGACTTTTTCGGTATTTAACAGAATGTAATCGTGTAAAACACAACTTATAAACAAATAAACAACACGTTGGGTTTATTACAGTAAGAGTAAATAAAGAGATAGAATATTATCATTTCTAGAAATAATAAATCTATTTACTGTTTACAGTAAAAGTAAATCATAAGCACTTATAAAATGTTCTTTAGTAGTACTGGCTAATAAAACATTAAATGTAAACAATTTAAAAACAAGAAACCTTTAAAACTTCTGGATTCGCAAATTTAACCTTGTTCAGAAGTATAGTAAAAAAAAAAAAAAAAGGCCCCAGATTAACATGAAAAAAAATATACAAAAACATTCAAGTTGTGAAGAATTAGTGCAAAAAAAAAAAACCCCACCATCTCTACTGTAAAAATAGTAACTTTAATAAATAAAATGACCATCTTTATCACTTATAATATCCTAAACACAGATCTACTAATCGGTAAAGGGGTGCCTGTTAGTTAGTGGCAACTCATTTTTTTGTGGGATAAAATGTGCTTTGCGGTGTAGAGGAGGGGGTCTTGTATCCTGAATTGAATTTATCGATCTTTTTTTTTTTAACCCCTCGTCTTCCTACTGACAGCGGCCTGATATCAGACATGATCATTTCCAAAATGAACATTTTGAAGACAATAAAAAGTGTATTTTGCGACCTGTAAAATTGTTTTTATTAAAATAACATCGTGTATCGCTCCGGTTTGCCGTCTCCCGCTTCGAGTCCGACATGTTTTTTGTTCAGATGTTTGTGCAGCGTCGTTATGCTTCCGTGCCAAAACGTGTCCGTTTCGCAAACTTTGCATATTAACGCGATTCTTTTTCGAATTTAGCAGAAAATGATCCAAACTTTAGCTGATTTTGTATGAGTTTTTCTTTCCGCCATCTTGTTTAATCTGCCTGATCACGTGATGCGTGGTGAAATGAAGGCCAATGATTGGCTGCTTTCTTCTTCTCTTATTTTGGTAGCTCGCATCATCAAGTTGCTCTCTACTGCCCCACATGGAGACCAATTTAAGCGCAGTTGGCAGTAAAAACTTTTTAAACGATTAATCGATGATCAAATTAATCGACAACTATTTTGATAATCGATTATAATCGATTAACTGTTTCAGCCCTAGTTCATACCCTCACCATGGTAACCAGGATCTATGTTCCTACCCTCACCATGGTAACCAGGATCTATGTTCCTACCCTCACCATGGTAACCAGGATCTATGTTCCTACCCTCACCATGGTAACCAGGATCTAGTTCCTACCCTCACCATGGTAACCAGGATCTACGTTCCTACCCTCACCATGGTAACATGCCCCTAACAGTCGTATTGATTGATGAGGAATCGTTACCACTCTGCTGACGAACTGGTCGTGCACGTCGTCCTCCACGAAGAGTCGACCCGCTGCGATGCAGTTCTCGCCTTTATTAAAAAACACAGAACTCATGCCCTGCGAAACGGGCAGACGTGTTAACGACAGGTCATTAAACACACCGCCTGCGCGTCCCTGAACTCACCATCCGGACGGCCTTGTCGAGGTCGCAGTCGTTGAAGATGATGAGCGGCGACTTCCCTCCGAGTTCCAGAGAAACTTTTTTAACGTTGCTGATGGCGCAGCTGCAAAAAAAAAAGGGGCATTCAGACAGCGGGCACACGGCTGTGGAGCGCACTACCTGCCCTACAGAGGGCACTGGGTTGTCAGTCAGAGATAGAGAAGGTAACCAGGATCTACGTTCCTACCCTCACCATGGTAACCAGGATCTACATTCCTACCCTCACCATGGTAACCAGGATCTATGTTCCTACCCTCACTATGGTAACCAGGATCTACGTTCCTACCCTCACCATGGTAACCAGGATCTACGTTCCTACCCTCACCATGGTAACCAGGATCTATGTTCCTACCTCACCATGGTAACCAGGATCTACGTTCCTACCCTCACCATGGTAACCAGGATCTATGTTCCTACCCTCACTATGGTAACCAGGATCTACGTTCCTACCCTCACCATGGTAACCAGGATCTACGTTCCTACCCTCACCATGATAACCAGGATCTATGTTCCTACCCTCACCATGGTAACCAGGATCTACGTTCCTACCCTCACCATGGTAACCAGGATCTACGTTCCTACCCTCACCATGGTAACCAGGATCTACATTCCTACCCTCACCATGGTAACCAGGATCTATGTTCCTACCCTCACTATGGTAACCAGGATCTACGTTCCTACCCTCACCATGGTAACCAGGATCTTGGTTCCTACCCTCACCATGGTAACCAGGATCTATGTTCCTACCTCACCATGGTAACCAGGATCTATGTTCCTATCCTACCATGGTAACCAGGATCTATGTTCCTATCCTACCATGGTAACCAGGATCTATGTTCCTACCTCACCATGGTAACCAGGATCTATGTTCCTACCCTCACTATGGTAACCAGGATCTACGTTCCTACCCTCACCATGGTAACCAGGATCTTGGTTCCTACCCTCACCATGGTAACCAGGATCTATGTTCCTACCTCACCATGGTAACCAGGATCTACATTCCTACCCTCACCATGGTAACCAGGATCTACGTTCCTACCCTCACCATGGTAACCAGGATCTATGATCCTACCTTCACCATGGTAACCAGGATCTACGTTCTTACCCTCACCATGGTAACCAGGATCTACGTTCCTACCCTCACCATGGTAACCAGGATCTACGTTCCTACCCTCACCATGGTAACCAGGATCTATGTTCCTACCCTCACCATGGTAACCAGGATCTACGTTCCTACCCTCACAATGGTAACCAGGATCTTGGTTCCTACCCTCACCATGGTAACCAGGATCTATGTTCCTACCCTCACCATGGTAACCAGAATCTATGTTCCTACCCTCACCATGGTAACCAGGATTTTTGTTCCTACCCTCACTATGGTAACCAGGATCTACGTTCCTACCCTCACCATGGTAACCAGGATCTATGTTCCTACCCTCACCATGGTAACCAGGATCTACGTTCTTACCCTCACCATGGTAACCAGGATCTATGTTCCTACCCTCACCATGGTAACCAGGATCTATGTTCCTACCTTCACCATGGTAACCAGGATCTACGTTCCTACCCTCACCATGGTAACCAGGATCTATGTTCCTACCCTCACCATGGTAACCAGGATCTATGTTCCTACCCTCACCATGGTAACCAGGATCTATGTTCCTACCCTCACCATGGTAACCAGGATCTATGGTTCTACCCTCACCATGGTAACCAGGATCTACGTTCCTACCCTCACCATGGTAACCAGGATCTACGTTCCTACCCTCACCATGGTAACCAGGATCTACGTTCCTACCTTCACCATAGTAACCAGGATCTACGTTCCTACCCTCACCATGGTAACCAGGATCTACGTTCCTACCCTCACCATGGTAACCAGGATCTACGTTCCTACCTTCACCATGGTAACCAGGATCTATGTTCCTACCCTCACCATGGTAACCAGGATCTACGTTCCTACCCTCACCATGGTAACCAGGATCTACGTTCCTACTTTCACCATGGTAACCAGGATCTACGTTCCTACCCTCACCATGGTAACCAGGATCTACGTTCCTACCCTCACCATGGTAACCAGGATCTACGTTCCTACCCTCACCATGGTAACCAGGATCTACGTTCCTACCTTCACCATAGTAACCAGGATCTACGTTCCTACCCTCACCATGGTAACCAGGATCTACGTTCCTACCCTCACCATGGTAACCAGGATCTACGTTCCTACCTTCACCATGGTAACCAGGATCTACGTTCCTACCTTCACCATGGTAACCAGGATCTACATTCCTACCCTCACCATGGTAACCAGGATCTACGTTCCTACCCTCACCATGGTAACCAGGATCTACGTTCCTACCCTCACCATGGTAACCAGGATCTACGTTCCTACCCTCACCATGGTAACCAGGATCTACGTTCCTACCTTCACCATGGTAACCAGGATCTATGTTCCTACCTTCACCATGGTAACCAGGATCTACATTCCTACCCTCACCATGGTAACCAGGATCTACGTTCCTACCCTCACCATGGTAACCAGGATCTACGTTCCTACCCTCACCATGGTAACCAGGATCTACGTTCCTACCCTCACCATGGTAACCAGGATCTACGTTCCTACCCTCACCGTGGTAACCAGGATCTACATTCCTACCCTCACCGTGGTAACCAGGATCTACGTTCCTACCCTCACCATGGTAACCAGGATCTACGTTCCTACCCTCACCATGGTAACCAGGATCTACGTTCCTACCCTCACCGTGGTAACCAGGATCTACGTTCCTACCCTCACCGTGGTAACCAGGATCTACGTTCCTACCCTCACCATGGTAACCAGGATCTATGTTCCTACCCTCACCATGGTAACCAGGATCTACGTTCCTACCCTCACCACGATGCCGTGTGGGCGGGGTCTCTCAAAGATAGAGGGAGGAGCTTGGAGTAGAGCCGCTCCTCTTGGTCTAGAGAACCCAGATGGCAGGGTTCTAGCATCTGGTCAGGATGCCACCCTCTCTGGTGGTGTTCCGTCCCACCAGGAGGAGACCCAGAGGTAGACCCGGGACGTGCCCAGCAGACCCTCACAGATCGTTTCATCCTGCCAGTCTGACCAGCTTCCTCCCCGACTATAAAAGCCAACCCACAACCAGTTGATTGGTGAGGGAAGTCGGGGCTTCCCGTCTGAGGCTGGTACCCCTGGCGACCTCGCCCTCTAACCTTTTCATGATGTGCTTCCCGATGTCGGTCGATCCGGTGAACCCGAGTTTCCTGACGAGCGGGTGATCGGACAGACGCTGCCCGACGAGGGCACCTGCGGTGGCACAGGAAGTAAAACGTCAGTTAAAACTAGTTTTTATTTGTTTACATTTTTTCTAAATGAAGGGGTTAAAGGTCACCTGATCCTGGCAGGATGTTGATGACGCCGCGTGGCACGCCGGCGCGGGCTGACAGCTCGGCGAACTTCAGGGCGGTCAGCGGGGTCACCTGATCAGATGGCAGTGCCAGTTAACCCAAAAAAATCTCATAAAAAACACCTGAAATTTTACATTTTGCCGCCAGATTTTTTTAATTATTCATCTTGATTAAATGCCAGTTTCGGGTGGCATGGGGGCATCACAGCTAGATGCCAGTACCACCCCATCTAGCTTCTCTTGACCCGGAGGAGGAGCAACAGCTCCACTCCAAGCTCCTCCCAGATGGTAGAGCTCCTCCCTCTATCTCTGAGACAGTCTCCGCCCACCCTCCAGAAGAAGATTGTTTCGGGCTACCCGCGATCTTTAGCCGGGTTCAAGGTGCATAAACTTTGGAGGTCATCGAGAAACGCGCCAGTCGATTCGTTTTACCCGTATGTGGGACCAAACCCAATCAGGAAGCGATGCCGTAGCAACACTGGCATGAAATTTATCACCATAGATGACATCAGGGAGTTGGGGTTTGTTACGTGCCCGACGCTCTGAACCCTGAAAGGTTTACCTGAGCGGGTTTCAGGACCACGGTGTTCCCTGCAGCCAGACAGGCGGCCATTTTCCAGGCGAGCATCATTAGCGGGTAATTCCACGGGATGACGATGGCACACACGCTAACGAAGACAAAAAAAAACACGTTAAGACACTTTATGTTTAACCTGCTGAGCTCCTACCCCTGGTTCTCCACCGTCCTGGTTACCATGGTGAGGGTAGGAACGTAGATCCTGGTTACCACGGTGAGGGTAGGAACGTAGATCCTGGTTACCACGGTGAGGGTAGGAACATAGATCCTGGTTACCATGGTGAGGGTAGAAACGTAGATCCTGGTTACCATGGTGAAGGTAGGAACGTAGATCCTGGTTACCATGGTGAGGGTAGGAACGTAGATCCTGGTTACCACGGTGAGGGTAGGAACGTAGATCCTGGTTACCATGGTGAGAGTAGGAACGTAGATCCTGGTTACCATGGTGAGGGTATGAACGTAGATCCTGGTTACCATGGTGAGAGTAGGAACGTAGATCCTGGTTACCATGGTGAGGGTAGGAACGTAGATCCTGGTTACCATGGTGAGGGTAGGAACGTAGATCCTGGTTACCATGGTGAGGGTAGGAACGTTGATCCTGGTTACCATGGTGAGGGTAGGAACGTAGGTCCTGGTTACCATGGTGAGGGTAGGAACGTAGATCCTGGTTACCATGGTGAGGGTAGGAACATAGATCCTGGTTACGGTGGTGTTTTATTTAAAAATGGCGCCCATCATTCTTCTCTTTGACCGACCCGTAAAAAAACAATGATTATCAAAGGTAAACAAAAGAAAACCGCCATCTTGGATTTTTTTCTAAACAATACCACCACTCTACCACTAGTGGGTGCTGAAAACACTTAAAATCCTACATTAATTAAGAAAATTACCTTAAAATTAACAGAACAAATTATTTTTAATTATTCAGGGGCGAACCAAGGGAGGGGGGAAGACCCACCTATACTGGCGAGCCCCACAGGTGCCCCTCCCCCATTAGAAAATCCTGGATCCGCCCCTGTTAATTATTCACGTCTAGCTTTAAAAAAAATGTTCTCTCACCCGATTGGTTCCTTCCTGGTGAAGGTCAGGTTCCGATTGGGCCGTGCCTGGTTGATGGGAATGGTGCTACCCTATCAGAGGAGGACGTGTGAGTAAGTGAGCAGGAAGTAAGATCCGCCGCCCGGGTGAAGCGTTGTACCTGGATTTTATCGCACCATCCGGCGAAGTAACGGAACGTCTGGATGGACATGCCCACGTGTGTTTTCAGCGCCAGCGTGTAAACGGCGCCCGAGTCCAAGGATTCGATGGTGGCCAGTTCCTCCTGGTGCTGCTCCATCAGGTCGGCCAGTCTGCAGCCAATCAGCAGCCAGTCAGATGCCCACCTCGTCGGAGGTACGTGAGACTCACCTGTAGAGCAGCGCGCCCCGGTCTCGCGGGTTCATCCTGCCCCACTCGCCGTTCCGGAAAGCCTCCTGAGCGGCGGACACGGCCTGGTCGACATCGCCGACCTGCGCCAGGGAGACGTCGCAGATCACCTGCAGGAGAAGGAACCAATCACAGAGCTGGAGGATCCGGAGGTGTGCCCGTGCCAGCTGTGAGACTAGCTCCATCGGGAGCTAGTGGGCGGAGCTAGCCGTTGGGAGCTAATGGGCGGAGCTAGCCGTTTGGAGGTAGTTGTTGGCAGCTAGTGGGCGGAGCTAGCCGTTTGGAAGTAGTTGTTGGCAGCTAGTGGGCGGAGCTAGCCGTTGGGAGCTAGTGGGGGAGCTAGCCATTGGGAGCTAGTGGGCGGGGCTAGCCGTTGGGAGCTAGTGGGTGGAGCTAGCTGTTGTGAGCTAACCATGGAAGCTCCTCCCTCTATCTCTGAGAGGCCCCGCCCACCCTCCATAGGAGCTCCTATAGGATCGTTCTGGATGGTTTCGGGCTGCCATCCCTTTATATTATCATGTGGGCATCGGGGGGGGGGGGGGCAGTGCCCCGAGATGGGCAGACCGTCTCAGTGCCACCGCTTCTCACCGTGCCATCTGTCGGGTTGATCGTTTTGTAGGTCTGTCCGTCCTCGGCGCCCACGAACTCCCCGTTGATAAACAGCTGATGCGGCATCTTCACCACCATGTTGTTGGCGTTCTTTTCCACCTGAAATGGAACCACAGGGTTACCCGTTACCCTTCGCCAACCGAGCCCGTCGCCCGCTGACTCTCGGCTGCTTACGTAGTGCACCGTTAGCTTCGCCCCCTCGTCCTCGCCTCGGAGCCTCCTCACCAACATCTGGATGAACTCCTGGAAGACCGAGTTCATGTAGACGTCCTCGTTCTGCAGCTGGATGCCAGCGGCGCGGAGTTTCACCTCCTCCACCAGCCTGCGGGCAAGACCGGGGACGTTAACGGACTGGTGGGCAGTACCGGGCACGCTAACATTGGGAGCTAGTGGGCGGAGCTAGCCATTGGGAGCTAGCCGTTTGGAGCTAATGGGCGGAGCTAGCCATTGGTAGCTAGCCGTTGGTAGCTAGTGGGCGGAGTTAGGCGTTGGGAGCTAGTGGGCGGAGCTAGCCGTTTGGAGCTAATGGGCGGAGCTAGCCATTGGTAGCTAGCCGTTGGTAGCTAGTGGGCGGAGTTAGGCGTTGGGAGCTAATGGGCGGAGCTAGCCGTTTGGAGCTAATGGGCGGAGCTAGCCGTTGGTAGCTAGTGGGCGGAGTTAGGCGTTGGGAGCTAATGGGCGGAGCTAGCCATTGGGAGCAAGTGGGCGGAGCTAGCCGTTTGGAGCTAATGGGCGGAGCTAGCCGTTTGGAGCTAATGGGCGGAGCTAGCCGTTGGTAGCTAGTGGGCGGGGCTAACAGGAAGCAGGACCGGGCACGTTAACAGAACCGTCACCCGTCGTTCAGCGTTTTATTTCCTGGTTAATTAACAGGAAGTAGTTGTAATTCCTCGTCCGTCCAGCAGGTGTCATCAAAGAAACGGTTTCAAAGTGTTTTCAGAACATCGAGACGTTTCGACTTAAAACAGAGATGCCAAGTTTTTTTTTGGCTTCACAAAGCCGGAGATTGTAAGCCAAAAGGAAGTTTAAAAACTAATGGTTGTTTATTAAGGAAACAACGTCAAGTTGATTTTCAGAATAAGTTCATTTCAAAATAAAAGCAGGAGCTAAAACATACAAAATAAAAAAAAAATCAGTCAGACCGTAACCGTCTAATCGGGGGGCACCGGAGCCCATCCCGGCTGATTTGAAGGGCAGGGTACACCCCGAACAAGTCACCAGTCTGTTGCGAGGCCACAAGGTGGCGATGATGTCAGAGGTAATATTTGGGGGGTCTCACACACGCACACACACACACACACTAATTCCAGGGCCAATCAACCTAACATGTATGTTTTTGTAGGAAACCAGGGAAAACCCACACATACACAGGTAGAACATGCAAACTACACACAGAAAGGACAGTGTTCCATGCCTCGTCTCTACCTGGGACTCAAACCCACTACCTCCTTGCTGTGAGACCACTGTGCCACCCACAGCGCCACCGTGCCGCCCGTAAGAAAGGTCAACATTAGAAATGACTTCCTTGTTAAAACCATGCCAACAGCCTGTGAAACTGAACTGGTTCCAATGAGAGCCACCCTTACGGGGTCAAAGGGGGTGCCCATGCCCATCCTGGCTGATCCAAGGCGAGGGGCGGGGTACACCCCGGACAGGTTGCCAGTCTGTTACAGGGCCACACGCGGGTAACTTGGCATGTCTGCAGACCGCTTCAAATCCCGCCCTGTATTTTTAGCGCCCACCTGTTGTGGGCGTGTTTTTGTTCTCAGGCTCCTTCGAAACGTCTCGATGCCCTGAAGACATGACTGAGGGTTGGCACGGACGTGTTTAAACCCGGGTTACCTGACGACGTCCATCGAAGCGGCGCCAGATTTAAAGAAATCCGTCCCGTCTTCGATTTTTGCCACGTTGGTGAGAATGCTGGCCCAGACGTTCTGGAAGAAAAAAAACTTTCAGGTGAATCCTGCCCGCTCGCCCACCCGCCTGGGGCATCGCCTCCTCACCCACCCTCATCTCCTCTGCCAGTTTCCGCTCCTCCTCGCTCAGCTCGACGGTGCCACTGCTCTCGGTGGAGAAGTAACGAGCGGCGGCGATCATCTTCCCTCCTTCCATCTGCAGGTTCTTCACCACCAGCTGCGGGCATTCAACCATCACCACCTGGTCTAAACCCCGCCTCCTCACCAGGTTACCCCACTCACCGCTTTGCCATCGATGCCAAACAACACCAGACCCGCTTTAGTGACGACACCAGGTCGAATCGCCCCCGGTATCTCCAGCGGTTGGCCGGTAACCGCGTCGCCAGTCTCCACCAGACTGGATCCGTAAAACGTGACGTTCTGTAGTAAAACGATTGATTCAGTGGAGTGCCACCGTGGCGGTGTTACCATGGTGATGGCGTTACCTGTCCTGCCACCTCCGCCCACGCCCCTGGGACCTTGTCATTACCGCGGATCCAGTTGTGGATCGCCTCTGCTGATTGGTTCCAGTCGATCTGCGGACAGGAAGTTCAGATTACGGCCAGGGCGTCAGGAAAGGGTTGTGTGACCCACCTTGGCATTGTCTTTCTTTTGGATGCACTCGTACGTGGCGCCATCTTCGGGCTGGGTGATTCGGGGGGCTTTGCCCTCAGCGATCAGCCTCACTGCTTCCACCTGCAAGCACAACGCTGGCATTACTGCTGCTGCGTATGTCCTAACGAGGGCATACCAGGGTCCTAACGACGGCCCGATGGAGCCCAGAGTGGGTGGAGTCATACGAGGAGCTCATTGGACGGTGCGTACCATTCCTTTGACGCCCTCTGGAAACAGGAACCTCTTGTAAAGCGAGTTGACGGTGTCGTCGGGCTCGACGGGGCACGATCTCTGCAGCAGGATGGGACCCGTGTCCAGCCCGTCGTCGGCCCAGAACACCGTGAAGCCTCCCTGGCGGTCGCCGTGGATCAGCGTCCTATCAGGGAGAAGAAACGTGTCAGGTAAGCCCCGCCCCCCTATGATGTCATCAACCCTCCATCCTGGCTCTACTGCCCCTGAACGAGACTCCGGCGGGCAGAATCGACGGCTCTAACCAGGCGCTCAGAGCACGTACGCGCCACCTGAGGCGTCTTGCCACTCGCTAGTTGGCAGAACTAGTCCTCCGCCTTCCTCTTGACCATCCTACGAGAGCCTACGTCTAAGGTA
>CACRXE010000059.1:740000-762500 GCA_902685375.1 Neostethus bicornis | reverse complement strand
CTAGGGTGTCAAACTCCGGTCCTCGAGGGTCGGTGTCCTCAAGGTGTACCATGTGTTCCTGGTTCTACACCCCGATGGGCATCAAGTCAAATCAACGGCCAATAAAATTGGACACAATGACTCGTTAACCGGGCAGCACGGTGGCGCAGTGGGTAGCACAGTGGCCTCACAGCAAGAAGGTCGTGTGTTTGAGTCCCGGGTGGAACACTGTCCTTTCTGTGTGGAGTTTGCATGTTCTCCCCGTGTTTGTGTGGGTTTCCTCCCACCCTCCAAAGACATGCATGTTAGGTTGATTGGCCGGTGCCAAGGGGACCCTTGGAATGAGTGTGTGGATGGTTGTATGTGTGTGTCACCATGACAGACTGGCGACCTGTTCAGGGTGTACCCTAACCCTCGCCTTAATGAGCCGGGATGGGCTCCGGCACCCCCCACAACCTCGAAAGGGATAAACGAATAAGATGACATGACTCGTTAACCTGGCACAGGTGGGTAGGAGTAAGAACACATAAAAAACCTTCAGGGCACCGGACCTCGAGGACCAGAGTTTGACACCCTAGATGATGAAATCATCTTCCTCTGCAGGGTGGGCGGGGCTTCAGAGATAGAGGGAGGAGCTCTGCCATCTGGGAGGAGCTTGGAGTGGAGCCGTTGCTCCTCCAGGTGGGATGATTCAGGCATCTGGTTAGGATGCCTCCCTCTCTGGTGAGGTGTTCCATCCCACCAGGAGGAGACCCAGAGGCAGACCCCAGACCTGCTGGAGAGACTATGTCTCACAGCTGGAGAGAAGCCTGGGTTACCCGTCTGAGGGCGATGCCCCCAATGACCGGGCACGGATAAACGGGAGACGATGGAATGAAATAAAACATCTGTCGTGTTTCACGTCCTAAAAATGTTGTTTTTGTCACTGAAAAAATAAAAATCTAATTATTTATTTATTTATTTAGATTTTTTTCTTGAATAATTTTAACTTAAAATCAACGTTTTTTAAAGAAAAAAAATTCAAACAAATTGTTTTTAAAACATTGAACTCTGTGTCGGGGTCGGGGTCAGAGGTCAAACTCATGTAAACAAATCAAGAATCCATGAAGAAAAAAAACAAACAAAACGGGTTGAAAAAAAAAAAACAAAAAAACGATGAATATTTCAAAATAAATGACTTAAACAAACAAAAAGATAAAAAATTGTTTTGCAAAAAAAAAAAAAAATCCTGCAGTTTTTAATAAAAAATAAGAATGTTTTTATCAGAGTTTTTGCCATTTTTTTTTTGGCATTTTCATCTATTTTTTCTGTTTTTTTCTAAGATTTTTTTTCTGTTTATTTTAAGATTTTTATCCTTTTTTTTTTTTAATCCAATTTTTTTCTTTCTTAAAAGTTTTTCTAATTTTTTCTGTTTTTCAAACTTTTTTTTTAAAATCATTTTTTTAAATCCATTTTTTTCCAATTTTTTTATCTATTTTTTTCTATTTAATATATTTTAATGTATTTAAACATATTTTCAATTTAAAAAAAAACAGATCAAAACATCTTTTGAGATAAATTTCTGTTTTTTTTTTTTAAACGAGTTCACGACATAAAAATAGAAAAAAATCTATTTTACAGCCGAGATAAAAACAGTCGATTCGTCTGAGTTTTTAATCACGTTAGAGGTTTTAAAGTCAGACTGAGATGGTTTGTTTGGACATGTTTTACCATGCCTGTCGCCATGACAACTGTCTTAAGAACGTAAATGCACATTTTTATCTGCAGATGGAGTGAAAATAAAGTTTTAATGTCTCTTATTAATCAGGTGTGATGTGTGATGGAAGAGTTTCAGCTAGAATGAAAGGTGATGAGAGCGGCCATGCTGATTGGTCTAGAGACAGTGTGGTGAGAGCGGCCATGCTGATTGGTCTAGAGACAGTGTGGTGAGAGCGGCCATGCTGATTGGTCTAGAGACAGTGTGGTGAGAGCGGCCGTGCTGATTGGTCTAGAGACAGTGTGGTGAGAGCGGCCGTGCTGATTGGTCTAGAGACAGTGTGGTGAGAGCGGCCATGCTGATTGGTCTAGAGACAATGTGGTGAGAGCGGCCATGCTGATTGGTCTAGAGACAGCGTGGTGAGAGCGGCCATGCTGATTGGTCTAGAGACAGTGTGGTGAGAGCGGCCATGCTGATTGGTCTAGAGACAGTGTGGTGAGAGCGGCCATGCTGATTGGTCTAGAGACAGTGTAGTGAGAGCGGCCATGCTGATTGGTCTAGAGACAGTGTGGTGAGAGCGGCCATGCTGATTGGTCTAGAGACAGTGTGGTGAGAGCGGCCATGTTGATTGGTCTAGAGACAGTGTGGTGAGAGCGGCCATGCTGATTGGTCTAGAGACAGTGTGGTGAGAGCGGCCAGCTGATTGGTCTAGAGACAGCGTGGTGAGAGCGGCCATGCTGATTGGTCTAGAGACAGCGTGGTGAGAGCGGCCATGCTGATTGGTCTAGAGACAGTGTGGTGAGAGCGGCCATGCTGATTGGTCTAGAGACAGCGTGGTGAGAGCGGCCATGCTGATTGGTCTAGAGACAGCGTGGTGAGAGCGGCCATGCTGATTGGTCTAGAGACAGCGTGATGAGAGCGGCCATGCTGATTGGTCTAGAGACAGCGTGGTGAGAGCGGCCATGCTGATTGGTCTAGAGACAGCGTGGTGAGAGCGGCCATGCTGATTGGTCTAGAGACAGCGTGGTGAGAGCGGCCATGCTGATTGGTCTAGAGACAGCGTGGTGAGAGCGGCCATGCTGATTGGTCTAGAGACAGCGTGGTGAGAGCGGCCATGCTGATTGGTCTAGAGACAGTGTGGTGAGAGCGGCCATGCTGATTGGTCTAGAGACAGTGTGGTGAGAGCGGCCATGCTGATTGGTCTAGAGACAGTGTGGTGAGAGCGGCCATGCTGATTGGTCTAGAGACAGTGTGGTGAGAGCGGCCATGCTGATTGGTCTAGAGACAGTGTGGTGAGAGCGGCCATGCTGATTGGTCTAGAGACAGTGTGGTGAGAGCGGCCATGCTGATTGGTCTAGAGACAGTGTGGTGAGAGCGGCCATGCTGATTGGTCTAGAGACAGCGTGGTGAGAGCGGCCATGCTGATTGGTCTAGAGACAGCGTGGTGAGAGCGGCCATGCTGATTGGTCTAGAGACAGTGTGGTGAGAGCGGCCATGTTGATTGGTCTAGAGACAGTATGGTGAGAGCGGCCATGCTGATTGGTCTAGAGACAGTGTGGTGAGAGCAGCCATGCTGATTGGTCTAGAGACAATGTGGTGAGAGCGGCCATGCTGATTGGTCTAGAGACAATGTGGTGAGAGCGGCCATGCTGATTGGTCTAGAGACAATGTGGTGAGAGCGGCCATGCTGATTGGTCTAGAGACAATGTGGTGAGAGCGGCCATGCTGATTGGTCTAGAGACAATGTGGTGAGAGCGGCCATGCTGATTGGTCTAGAGACAGTGTGGTGAGAGCGGCCATGCTGATTGGTCTAGAGACAGTGTGGTGAGAGCGGCCATGCTGATTGGTCTAGAGACAGTGTGGTGAGAGCGGCCATGCTGATTGGTATAGAGACAGTGTGGTGAGAGCGGCCATGCTGATTGGTCTAGAGACAGCGTGGTGAGAGCGGCCATGCTGATTGGTTTAGAGACAGCGTGGTGAGAGCGGCCATGTTGATTGGTCTAGAGACAGTATGGTGAGAGCGGCCATGCTGATTGGTCTAGAGACAGTGTGGTGAGAGCGGCCATGTTGATTGGTCTAGAGACAGTATGGTGAGAGCGGCCATGCTGATTGGTCTAGAGACAGTGTGGTGAGAGCGGCCATGCTGATTGGTCTAGAGACAATGTGGTGAGAGCGGCCATGCTGATTGGTCTAGAGACAATGTGGTGAGAGCGGCCATGTTGATTGGTATAGAGACAGTGTGGTGAGAGCGGCCATGCTGATTGGTCTAGAGACAGTGTGGTGAGAGCGGCCATGCTGATTGGTTTAGAGACAGCGTAATGCGTAAACATTGGCTGTCGCACCTGTATGCTAAAGCGAGGTGGCCCCGCCCCCTCTCTCCTCTCATTCGCTTTGACTTGTCCCATGACTCAGCGACTCGGGGCCAGGAAACAAAAAAAAAAAAAAACGCAAGTCGGTAAAAGTAGAGAGAGATGGAAAAAAGAGAAGTAGCGTGTGGCTGTACTTTGAGGTACCATGTGCAGAAAGACTGTTAAATATATTAAAGAATCACCCCAAAGAAAAACTTGAGAAACGGAGGAGAAAACCCTGACCCCTTCTGTTTCCCAGAGGCAGCGCTCATTAACAGAGACGCTCCAATTTTAATTATAAAAATACAACATAATCATCTTTAACATTAGTTAACATTTGTTTGTAACTGGTCACTTCTATGGATCTACCTACCAATCTGTGTTTATACATATACTTGGTCATACTACATACATGACCCAAACCCTTGATGCAAAAATAGTCATTTAAAAAATTTAAATATCGGTATCGGCGATATTGGTCTGTGTTTACTTGGTATCGGATCGATACCAAAACTTGCGGCATCGCACACCCCTACTATGAGCGTGTTCTATTTGATCTGTGTATGGAAAACCACTGGTGCCACTAACAGCACACGCTAAATTTCAAATCAAGCGCACTGTAGCGCTTTAAAAAACGTGCATCTTGCAGTAGGTTTAAAATCTAACGTGTTTGTTTACGTGCGTGTGTTGGTCTCTATGACATCACAGAGACACACATTTTAATAAGAGCAGTGTTGTTGTATTTTTGGCTCCATCTAGTGACGAAATGTCAGAATTACAAGAAAATAAAACATTAACAAGGTTTATTTAATTAATTTTTTTAAGTTCAACGGGCCGGATTAAAACGTTTAAAGACCACACGTGGCCCGCGGGCCGTAGTTTTGTCGTGCCAGCCCATACCTGGGCCGGACGCACGTTTGTTGATGTAACATTGAGCCCGTTTGTTTACGTGTGTGGTGTCCCCGCTGGCTTTCCATACGTTCCGTTCCGTCATCTTCCGCTTGTTCCGGGGTCGGGTCGCGGGGGCAACAGCCTTAAACGGGCAGCCCATGCCTCTCTCACCCCAGCTGCATCCTCCAGCTCACCTGGAAGGATCCCAAGTCGTTCCCCGGCCAGCTGTGAGACATAGTCTCTCCAGCGGGTCCAGGGTCTGCCCCTTGGTCTCCTCCCGGTGGGACGTGCCCAAAACACCTCGCCTGCGAGGTGCTCGGGGGGCATCCTGACCAGATGCCCAAACCACCCCATCTGGCTCCTCTCAACCTGGAGGAGGAGCGGCTTGACACCAAGCTCCTCCCGAATGGCAGAGCTCCTCACCCGATCTCTGAGTGAGAGCTCAGCCACCCTGCAGAGGAAGCTCATTTCGGCCGCTTGTACCCGTGATCTCATTCTTTCGGTCACCACCCACAGCTTGTTACCATGGTGAGGGTATGAACGTAGATCCTGGTTACCATGGTGAGGGTAGGAACGTAGATCCTGGTTACCATGGTGAGGGTATGAACGTAGATCCTGGTTACCATGGTGAGGGTAGGAACGTAGATCCTGGTTACCATGGTGAGGGTAGGAACGTAGATCCTGGTTACCATGGTGAGGGTATGAACGTAGATCCTGGTTACCATGGTGAGGGTAGGAACGTAGATCCTGGTTACCATGGTGAGGGTAGGAACGTAGATCCTGGTTACCATGGTGAGGGTATGAACGTAGATCCTGGTTACCATGGTGAGGGTATGAACGTAGATCCTGGTTACCATGGTGAGGGTAAGAACATAGATCCTGGTTACCATGGTGAGGGTATGAACGTAGATCCTGGTTACCATGGTGAGGGTAGGAACGTAGATCCTGGTTACCATGGTGAGGGTAGGAACGTAGATCCTGGTTACCATGGTGAGGGTAGGAACGTAGATCCTGGTTACCATGGTGAGGGTAGGAACGTAGATCCTGGTTACCATGGTGAGGGTAGGAACGTAGATCCTGGTTACCATGGTGAGGGTAGGAACGTAGATCCTGGTTACCATGGTGAGGGTAGGAACGTAGATCCTGGTTACCATGGTGAGGGTAGGAATGTAGATTACCATGGTGAGGGTAGGAACGTAGATCCTGGTTACCATGGTGAGGGTAGGAACGTAGATCCTGGTTACCATGGTGAGGGTAGGAACTAGATCCTGGTTACCATGGTGAGGGTAGGAACGTAGATCCTGGTTACCATGGTGAGGGTAGGAACATAGATCGACTTGTAAATCGAGAGCTTTGTTTTTCGGCTCAGCTCTCTCTTTACCACGATGGACCGATGCAGCGTCCTAGTCATTGCTGATGCCGCACCGATCCGCCTGTCGATCACCCGCTCCATCCTTCCCCCACTCGTGAACAAGACCCTGAAATACTTAAACTCCTCCACTTGGGGCAGGACCCTGTCCCTGACCCACAGGGGGCATTCCACCCTTTTCCGGGCGAGGACCATGGTCTCGGATTTGGAGGCGCTAATTCCCATCCCGGCCGCTTCACACACCAAATCGATCCAATGAGAGCTGGAGATCACAGTCCGATGAAGAAGACCACATCATCCGGCTTTCCATACCCGAATCAAACATAACACACCTACAGACTCACTTCCTTTTTCTTCATTCTCATTGGACATTAAATCACACGTTTCCTCCAATGAGGTGAGGTTATGAAAGTATGACATCATCGGCTCGTGTTCCGCCCCTTTCTCTAAACACTAGAACTCAATCTGGTCCGCCAATCAAAACGCTTACCCACCCCTGTGAACCACTCCGCAGGGTGCCAGTCGACCACGATCCAAACCTCACGCTATGAAGAGAACATGCAAACTCCGCACTGAAAGACAGATGTTCTGATCCAGGATTTAAACTGGCATTTTGTTTTGAACCACGATGCTGTAAAAAAAAACAAAAGTTTTTCGTTCCGTCATCTTCCGCTTGTTCCGGAGCCAGGCCGCCGGGGGCAACAGCCTCAAACGGGCAGCCAGGGCCTCTCTCACCCCGGCTGCATCCTCCAGCTCACCCAGCTGGGTGCATCCTCCAGCTGGGTGAGCTGGAGGATGCAGCCGGGGTGAGAGAAGACTGGGTTACCAATCAGAAGAGGGTAGAGAAAAACATCCTGCACGTGCCCGTCTTTCTGTTTAAGAACAGGAGCCGGTTCGTTCTGCCCGCAGCGACGGGTGATGATTAACGTGGCGTGACCTTTACCCCCGTACGATAAGACCTGAACGCGGGCGGTCGGGTTCAGAGAAGGTGACCTTTAACCCTGAATAAAGGACGTCAGAGAACTTAGAAAAAAAAAACATGGTTTTCAAATTAAAAGTGTTTGTTTTTGATGTTTTTATTGGATTAAAAAATTTCAAAATAAATGTTTTTCTTTTTTGTTAAAACAGAAAATATAAAAACTGGAAAATAAAATTTTTAATTCTGTGAAGCTTAAAAAAAAAAAAAAAAGAACAAAAATAAACAAAAAATAAGTCTGTTTTAGTTTTTTTATGTTAAGAAACAGAATTTTTAAAAAACATTTGTTTAAAAATAATTTTTTAAAAATTCTATACAGAAATACGATTTGGACGATGACGTCATCAAAGAAAATACAGGGTTTTCAAATTAAAAGTCTTTGTTTTTTATGTTTTTATTGGATTAAAAAATTTCAAATTAAATGTTGTTCTTTTTTGTTAAAACACAGAAAATATAAAAAAATGGAAAATAAAATATTTGAACTTCGTGAGGCTTAAAAAAAAAAAAAAAACCCAGAACAAAAATAAACAAAAAATATGTTCATTTTTTTAGTGTTATTTTAGTTTTTTTATTTTAAGAAATACGATTTTTAAAAAAAAAAACATTTCTTTAAAAAATAATTAAAATAAATTCTATAAAGAAATACGATTTAGACGATGACGTCATCAAAGATGGCGTCATCCAGACCTTCACTTATCCCCGGCGTCGTCATCTTTGATGACGTCATCGTCCAAATCATATTTCTTAAAATAAAAAAAAAAAAACGAAAATAGCACAAACAAAAAATTACATAAAAATATGACTTTTTTTTTTTAAACTTCATGAAAGTAAAAATTTGTCCTTAAAATTTTAGCTGAATCTCTTTGAGTCCTGGAACCTGGTTCTCCTGATGCGGTGATGAGGCTGTTTCTCTGCCAGCAGGTGCACCTGCTCTCACAGCGGGTGGAGGAACGCCCGGCCATGCCGCAGGTCCGTGGGCATGACTCCTCCCGCCCTCTCACTGTGCCCCGCTGATGACGTGGTTGTGATGAAAGCTGGTCTCCTCCTCGGGCAGACGTGCCCGCCTACGGATCTCCTCTAAGGAGTAGTCCTGGATCAGGCGGCCATTTTCAAAGACGGTCACCAGGAGGTCCTGCGAAGAGACGGGTCATCAGTCCAAACCCTCCAAAGACATACGCCAGACCAGGGGCGGGGCAAACGTTTTGATTGGTCGGCCACATTGAGTTCTAATATTTAAAGGAACAGGATCAGATGGATGGCATGATAGAATGTGTGTGTATGAGTGTGTGTGTGGAACAGGATCAGATGGATGGTATGCTTTGGTACCCGCTAGATTAGACCGATAGAATGATGTTAGGTTTGAAATCTAAGCGCTTGTTTACGTGTGTGTATTGGCCCCAATGGCTTTCCATATCTGTACACACTGTTTGTTTTAATGGGGGCAGTGTTGTCGTATTTTTGACGCCATCTGGTGGCGAAAAATTAGAATTACAGAAAAATAAAATATTATAGTTTATTTATTTAGTTTTTTAAGTTCGACGGCCGGATGAAAACGTTTGACGGGCCGCATGTGGCCCGCGGGCGACATGTGCAACCCTGGACGTCCAGTCGAGCTCCATCCCTCTGGTCCCCTGGACGTCCAGCCGGGGTCTCCTTCTGGTCGAGCTCCATCCCTCTGGTCCCCTCGACGTCCAGCCGGGGTCTCCTTCCGGTCGAGCTCCATCCCTCTGGTCCCCTCGACGTCCAGCCGGGGTCTCCTTCCGGTCGAGCTCCATCCCTCTGGTCCCCTCGACGTCCAGCCGGGGTCTCCTTCCGGTCGAGCTCCATCCCTCTGGTCCCTTCGACGTCCAGCCGGGGTTTCCCCATCTCAATGGGGAATGAAGTAGGAGAGGAGGGTTTCCGAGTGTTTCCGAGTTCTGAGCATGCTCAGTAGCGCCTGGTAGCTCATCTCGACAGAACACCAGAGCTTTTATCGGCTCGTCGACGTCAGATTGTAAACGAAACAAAAAAAAGGGACAAAAACATGTAGAAAACACCTCTCACCAGAGGGGGCGCTGTTCAAGCTAATGCTGTAAAAACAATGAAAAGATTGACCTAAAAAGACTTTATTTAAGTTTTTTTTTAAGGTTTAAAACAGATTTAAAGTGGATTTTTTCTGATAAAAACATCAAACCTCGTCTCGTTCTCCGGCTCCTCGCTCCACCGTCTCCAGGCAACCGTCAGACTTCCTCCTCAAACACAAACGACCCCGCTTCGACGCTTTGGAGGGGTCTGAAACGGGCAGCTTGTAGACGTCCATCTGTAAAACAGTCATGAGTAAAACCTTCTGGAAGGCCACAGGGTTCAGGTCTACAGACGGAGGAGGGAGGGGTACACCTTACTGCCGCCCGCCTCCACGTAGCTACACTTAAAGGCGCAGCTCAGCGTGTCTCGGTGGAGTTTTTGGAGCAGCGCGCTGCCGCATCCGAACCAGACGTTCTCAGCGCTCCAGCCTTCTTCGCTCAGCTTCTCCAGGACCTGAAAACAAACGACCAATGAGGCGGCGGGATCTTCGTTTCCATGGAGATCAGTCTGTCTGGCCATGCCCCGCCCATTAGCGCTGACTAGCGTGACGTCACTCAAAAGGACAGCCAATAGGAGAGGAGAGAGCCACAGAGTGGGAGCCCTCCTCCTTTTGAAATATTTTTTCCGTTTTATTTTGAAAATCTTGTTTCCAGAAATAATTTTTTTTTCTGTTTTATTTTGAAAGTTTTGTTTCTTGTTTCTGGAAAAAAAAAATCTTTTTTATTTTGAAAATCTTGCTTCCATAAATATTTTCTTTTTTTGTTTTATTTTGAAAATCATGTTTCTTGTTTCTGGAAATATAATTTTTTGTTTGTTTGTTTGTTTTGTTTTGAAAGTCTTGCTTCTTGTTTCCAGAAATAATTTTTTTTCTGCTTTATTTTTTTGAAAACATAAAACAGAAAAGAGTACCAGACTAAACCTGGTACAAACGTCGGTGGTGCGGTTGGCAGTGTTTCAGGCACAGTCCTGCTGGAGTGGTGTCAGGCGGTGAAGCAGCGCCCTCCATCCCCGTTCCTGGTTGGCGCCCTGGCAGGAAACGTGTGTCAGCGTCTGTTACCTGGTCCATGGAGCGTAGGTCCACGCCGTCCCCCTGGATGACCCGTAGGTAAGGTGGCAGCACCTTGAAGCCCATCGGGTTCACCGTGCAGCTGAAACGCTCGTTCAGGATCTTCAAGATCTTCAAAATAAAATAAAACAGATGTTTTTTTTTTTTTACAGCATTGAGGTTCCGTTACATCGTCTTCCGCTTGTTCCGGGGCCGAGTCGTCGGGGGCAACAGCCTCAAACGGGAATTCCCGTCTGGGATTCCCGTTTGAGATCTAGGTGCTTGTTTACGTGTGTGTATTGGCCCCGATGGCTTTCCATATATGTGCCCACTGTTTATTTTGAAGGCGTGGCGTCCAGAGGTGTCAAAAGTACCAACATTTTCTACTCAAGTAGAAGTATAAATACCGAGTTAAAAAACTACTTTAGTAAAAGTAGAAGTATCAACTCAAGTTTTCTACTTAAGTAAAAGTAAAAAGTAACCGATTTTAAAACTACTTAAAGTAAAAAAGTAAAAGTAATTTTCAGAAAAAAAGGAATATTGTTAACAAAAGCGTATGAACATATTTTTTAACTATTATCACATGCTTTAAGGAGCAGAAAATATGATAATAAATGAAAGTGTTTTGGTGAAACTTTATGAATCAGAATTATTTATTTCTTAATAATGGAACCAGCGCATGGAACCAGCGTTGCCAGGTGGGAGGTGCTGGATTATCGTACTAATGACGTAAAATTATCGTATTTTACAAAAAATATCGTACACCCAGTAAAACCACGCCCATTGACAAAATAACACCCTTTACATGCACTCGTAAGGCAGTGGGATTGAAGGAAACACACAGGAGGCAAAATCCTTGGATTCTTTTTCTAAAATTTTAAGAACTGTAAAAATGAAAAAATAACCAGGGAAATAAGATTTTAAAAACCAGTAGGGGCGGGACTTAGGAGACGGTATATATAAATTTATATTTATACATATCTACATATATATGTGTACATATAAGGTTTTTTTAATGTTAACCCAAACATCTACATTATACCAAATCTAAGCGATGTGTAGTTTTAATCTCCTCAGTCAGTCTTTATAAACTAATCAATAACATTTTAGATGCTTTTAAGCACAAATACTTCATCCACTACTATTTATGGATGAATCAGTTCAATTAGGTTTGTTTGAAGATAAAATAGTGCGTCACAGATCAAAATTATTTTTATAAAAATACCATCTACAACATTTTCAGCAAAGACGTTTACAAAAACCGCAGACTGAAAATAATAATAAAAAAAATATTTCTTTGCTGTTGTTTTTTTTTTTTTTTTAAAAACTGATAATTCAATCAAAGTTCAGTGTTGCAGCATCAGAAACACTTTGATTTCCGAGCCCGCAACAAGTCTCCAACACGGAAATTGACGTCCTTGCTCTTTATAACTTTGTGGGCGGGGCTACTCGCCCCAAAGTAATGATTGACTGCACCTTTCAGCCAATCATTCATCTGTTCCTTTGTTTGATGCATTCAGGGTTCATAAAAAAAAAAAAAAAATTTCGACAAACAGTCGCGGCTTTATAACGGTGACAAAATGGAGAAAGTAGCGACTACTTTTGATAAAATTAACGAAGTAAAAGTACAGATAATTGCATAAAAAAGTAGTGAGTAAAAGTAAAAAGTAGACAAAAAATAATTACTTCGTTAAAGTAAAGATAACGAGATTTTCTACTTGAGTAAGGTAACGAAGTAGTCTTACTTCGTTACTTGACACCTCTGGTGGCGTCACAGAGACACACACATTTTAATGGAAGCGGCGTTGTTGTGTTTTTGGCGCCATCTAGTGACGAAAAATTAGATTTACAGAAAAATAAAACATTAACAAGGATTATTTATCTAATTTTTGTAGTTTATTTATTTAATTTTTGAAGTCCGGCGGCCAGATTAAACGGGCCACATGTGGCCCGCGGGCCGTGGTTTGCCCATGACCATTTTAATAGAAGCAGTGTTGTTGTATTTTATTTTGGCGCCATCTAGTGACGAAAAATCAGAATTACATGAAAAATAAAACAATCATATAATATATAAATAAATAAAACATTAACAAAGTTTATTTACTTAATTTTTTTAAGTTCAGCAGCCGGATTTAACCGTTTAACGGGCCGCATGTGGCCCGCGGGCCGTGCTTTGCTCATGTCCATTTAAATGGAAGCGGTGTTGTTGTATTTTTGGCGCCATCTAGTGACAAAAAATCCGAATTACAGAAAAAATCAAACATTAATAAGGATTATTTATCTCATTTTTTAAAGTCCCGACGGGTCAGATTGAAACGTTTAACGGACCGCATGTGACCCGCGGGCAGTAATTTGCCTATGCCCACTCTAACCACTAGAGGCACAAAATTTAGCAGCCTGGATGCCCTGTGGTGGCACTGATCCCGCTTAGAGGGGGTTGAAGAGCCTGAGGAATAAAATGACTTCCTGGGTCTGCCAGTGTAGCAGGACAGGGACATCAGCCTGGCACTGAGGGAGCTCCTCTGCCCGCTGATGGTCTGGTTCAGAGGGTGGTGGGCATGGTCCCTGATGGGAAGTGTCTTCCTGAGGATCCTCTTCTGAGAGAGCCCAGTTCAATGCCAACCGCTGGCCCAGCCTTCCTCACCAGACCAGCTATGTGGCATCCTTCTTCGTAATTCTGCATCCCTGACACCCACATATACACGGGTAGAACATGTAAACTACACAGAAAGACAAGCCACGCCCCAAATTCCAGACCATCTCGCGGTGAGGTCACCCTGCCACCCCTAACGAGCCAGTGGAACCTGAAAATACCCGTTAAAAATGTCGCCCACACGCAGAGTGTGGACGTCACCATGGCAACTCATTAAATACCTGGATCAGCGTCTCCGCTGGGTCTCCTGAGTCGGGTCGGATCAGCAGCGGGTACTCTCCGCCACGCTGCATCACCCGCTCTTTCAGCTTCGCCCCCCAGATGTGCCGACAGGCGTGAAAGATATCGTAGCTGTCGCTGACGACCGACACGGGCGTCGAGGAGAACCGGTCCAGTACCCAACGGAACGCGTCCTCCTCGCGGTCACGCCCCCATGAGATGATGGTGCTGGAGGGTGGCAGAGAGGGAGGGGTCAGAGGGACGTGGTGGCATGCGAGCGTGTGGAGGACCAACCTGTGCTCGGCTGCAGGGATGGAGAACGCCGCCATCAGGCAGCCGTAGTATCGTCGAAGCATCAGGACGCCAGCGGGAGTGTCGCTGCTGCGGAAGTTTACCAGGTGGGCGGCGCCACCCAGAGCGGCAGACTGGAGGTAGAGAAGGAGAGAGGGGCTGGGTGAGGAGCTGGCACTCTAGGTTACCATGGTAACCAGGATCTACGTTCCTACCCTCACCATGGTAACCAGGATCTACGTTCCTACCTTCACCATGGTAACCAGGATCTACGTTCCTACCCTCACCATGGTAACCAGGATCTACGTTCCTACCCTCACCATGGTAACCAGGATCTACGTTCCTACCCTGACCATGGTAACCAGGATCTACGTTCCTACCCTCACCATGGTAACCAGGATCTACGTTCCTACCCTCACCATGGTAACCAGGATCTACGTTCCTACCCTCACCATGGTAACCAGGATCTACGTTCCTACCCTCACCATGGTAACCAGGATCTACGTTCCTACCCTCACCATGGTAACCAGGATCTACGTTCCTACCCTCACCATGGTAACCAGGATCTACGTTCCTACCCTCACCATGGTAACCAGGATCTACGTTCCTACCCTCACCATGGTAACC
Source organism: Neostethus bicornis (assembly GCA_902685375.1). Lineage (NCBI taxonomy): Eukaryota > Metazoa > Chordata > Actinopteri > Atheriniformes > Phallostethidae > Neostethus > Neostethus bicornis. The sequence continues at coordinate 748,342 of CACRXE010000059.1, read as the reverse complement.
AGGATCTACTTTCCTACCCTCACCATGGTAACCAGGATCTACGTTCCTACCCTCACCATGGTAACCAGGATCTACGTTCCTACCCTCACCATGGTAACCAGGATCTACGTTCCTACCCTCACCATGGTAACCAGGATCTATGTTCCTACCCTCACCATGGTAACCAGGATCTACGTTCCTACCCTCACCATGGTAACCAGGATCTATGTTCCTACCCTCACCATGGTAACCAGGATCTACGTTCCTACCCTCACCATGGTAACCAGGATCTACATTCCTACCCTCACCATGGAAACCAGGATCTACATTCCTACCCTCACCATGGAAACCAGGATCTACATTCCTACCCTCACCATGGAAACCAGGATCTACATTCCTACCCTCACCATGGTAACCAGGATCTACGTTCCTACCCTCACCATGGAAACCAGGATCTACATTCCTATCCTCACCATGGTAACTAGGATCTACATTCCTACCCTCACCATGGTAACCAGGATCTACATTCCTACCCTCACCATGGAAACCAGGATCTACGTTCCTACCCTCACCATGGTAACCAGGATCTACATTCCTACCCTCACCATGGTAACCAGGATCTACGTTCATACCCTCACCATGGTAACCAGGATCTACATTCCTACCCTCACCATGGTAACCAGGATCTACGTTCCTACCCTCACCATGGTAACCAGGATCTACGTTCCTACCCTCACCATGGTAACCAGGATCTACACTCATACCCTCACCATGGTAACCAGGATCTACGTTCCTACCCTGACCAGGGTAACCAGGAACTACGTTCCTACCCTCACCATGGTAACCAGGATCTACTTTCCTACCCTCACCATGGTAACCAGGATCTACATTCCTACCCTCACCATGGTAACCAGGATCTACGTTCCTACCCTCACCATGGTAACCAGGATCTACGTTCCTACCCTCACCATGGTAACCAGGATCTACACTCATACCCTCACCATGGTAACCAGGATCTACGTTCCTACCCTGACCAGGGTAACCAGGAACTACGTTCCTACCCTCACCATGGTAACCAGGATCTACTTTCCTACCCTCACCATGGTAACCAGGATCTACGTTCCTACCCTCACCATGGTAACCAGGATCTACGTTCCTACCCTCACCATGGTAACCAGGATCTACGTTCCTACCCTCACCATGGTAACCAGGATCTATGTTCCTACCCTCACCATGGTAACCAGGATCTACGTTCCTACCCTCACCATGGTAACCAGGATCTATGTTCCTACCCTCACCATGGTAACCAGGATCTACGTTCCTACCCTCACCATGGTAACCAGGATCTACATTCCTACCCTCACCATGGAAACCAGGATCTACATTCCTACCCTCACCATGGAAACCAGGATCTACATTCCTACCCTCACCATGGAAACCAGGATCTACATTCCTACCCTCACCATGGTAACCAGGATCTACGTTCCTACCCTCACCATGGAAACCAGGATCTACATTCCTATCCTCACCATGGTAACTAGGATCTACATTCCTACCCTCACCATGGTAACCAGGATCTACATTCCTACCCTCACCATGGAAACCAGGATCTACGTTCCTACCCTCACCATGGTAACCAGGATCTACATTCCTACCCTCACCATGGTAACCAGGATCTACGTTCATACCCTCACCATGGTAACCAGGATCTACATTCCTACCCTCACCATGGTAACCAGGATCTACGTTCCTACCCTCACCATGGTAACCAGGATCTACGTTCCTACCCTCACCATGGTAACCAGGATCTACACTCATACCCTCACCATGGTAACCAGGATCTACGTTCCTACCCTGACCAGGGTAACCAGGAACTACGTTCCTACCCTCACCATGGTAACCAGGATCTACTTTCCTACCCTCACCATGGTAACCAGGATCTACATTCCTACCCTCACCATGGTAACCAGGATCTACGTTCCTACCCTCACCATGGTAACCAGGATCTACGTTCCTACCCTCACCATGGTAACCAGGATCTACACTCATACCCTCACCATGGTAACCAGGATCTACGTTCCTACCCTGACCAGGGTAACCAGGAACTACGTTCCTACCCTCACCATGGTAACCAGGATCTACATTCCTACACTCACCATGGTAACCAGGATCTACGTTCCTACCCTCACCATGGTAACCAGGATCTACGTTCCTACCCTCACCATGGTAACCAGGATCTACATTCCTACACTCACCATGGTAACCAGGATCTACGTTCCTACCCTCACCATGGTAACCAGGATCTACGTTCCTACCCTCACCATGGTAACCAGGATCTACATTCCTACCCTCACCATGGTAACCAGGATCTACGTTCCTACCCTCACCATGGTAACCAGGATCTAGGTTCCTACCCTCACCATGGTAACCAGGATCTACTTTCCTACCCTCACCATGGTAACCAGGATCTACATTCCTACCCTCACCATGGTAACCAGGATCTACGTTCCTACCCTCACCATGGTAACCAGGATCTACGTTCCTACCCTCACCATGGTAACCAGGATCTACACTCATACCCTCACCATGGTAACCAGGATCTACGTTCCTACCCTGACCAGGGTAACCAGGAACTACGTTCCTACCCTCACCATGGTAACCAGGATCTACATTCCTACACTCACCATGGTAACCAGGATCTACGTTCCTACCCTCACCATGGTAACCAGGATCTACGTTCCTACCCTCACCATGGTAACCAGGATCTACATTCCTACACTCACCATGGTAACCAGGATCTACGTTCCTACCCTCACCATGGTAACCAGGATCTACGTTCCTACCCTCACCATGGTAACCAGGATCTACATTCCTACCCTCACCATGGTAACCAGGATCTACATTCCTACCCTCACCATGGTAACCAGGATCTACATTGTACCCTCACCATGGTAACCAGGATCTACATTCCTACCCTCACCATGGTAACCAGGATCTACATTCCTACCCTCACCATGGTAACCAGGATCTACATTCCTACCCTCACCATGGTAACCAGGATCTACATTGTACCCTCACCATGGTAACCAGGATCTACATTCCTACCCTCACCATGGTAACCAGGATATACGTTCCTACCCTCACCATGGTAACCGGGATCTACGTTCCTACCCTGACCATGGTAACCAGGATCTACGTTCCTACCCTCACCATGGTAACCAGGATCTACGTTCATACCCTCACCATGGTAACCAGGATCTACATTCCTACCCTCACCATGGTAACCAGGATCTACGTTCCTACCCTCACCATGGTAACCAGGATCTACATTCCTACCCTCACCATGGTAACCAGGATCTACGTTCCTACCCTCACCATGGTAACTAGGATCTACATTCCTACCCTCACCATGGTAACCAGGATCTACGTTCCTACCCTCACCATGGTAACCAGGATCTACGTTCCTACCCTCACCATGGTAACCAGGATCTACATTCTACCCTCACCATGGTAACCAGGATCTACATTCCTACCCTCACCATGGTAACCAGGATCTACATTCCTACCCTCACCATGGTAACCAGGATCTACATTCCTACCCTCACCATGGTAACCAGGATCTACATTCTACCCTCACCATGGTAACCAGGATCTACATTCCTACCCTCACCATGGTAAATAGGATCTACGTTCCTACCCTCACCATGGTAACCAGGAACTACGTTCCTACCCTCACCGTGGTAACCAGGATCTACGTTCCTACCCTCACCATGGTAACCAGGAACTACGTTCCTACCCTCACCATGGTAACCAGGATCTACATTCCTACCCTCACCATGGTAACCAGGAACTACGTTCCTACCCTCACCACGGTAACCAGGATCTACGTTCCTACCCTCACCATGGTAACCAGGAACTACGTTCCTACCCTCACCACGGTAACCAGGATCTACTTTCCTACCCTCACCATGGTAACCAGGATCTACGTTCCTACCCTGACCATGGTAACCAGGATCTACGTTCCTACCCTGACCATGGTAACCAGGATCTACGTTCCTACCCTCACCATGGTAACCAGGATCTACGTTCCTACCCTCACCACGGTAACCAGGATCTACGTTCCTACCCTGACCATGGTAACCAGGATCTACGTTCCTACCCTCACCATGGTAACCAGGATCTACGTTCCTACCCTCACCACGGTAACCAGGATCTACGTTCCTACCCTCACCACGGTAACCAGGATCTACATTCCTACCCTCACCATGGTAACCAGGATCTACATTCCTACCCTCTCCATGGTAACCAGGATCTACATTCCTACCCTCACCACGGTAACCAGGATCTACGTTCCTACCCTCTCCATGGTAACCAGGATCTACATTCCTACCCTCACCATGGTAACCAGGATCTACGTTCCTACTCTCAGAGGTGAGGCGAGTCTGACCATGACGACGAAGACCCTGGTAGTCTTCGGTAGTCTACCCCATGGGTAAAATCCCGACCACCAGGCACCCGCTCTCCTGCCTAACCGTCTGACCTGGCTCCATGGTGGGCGACTCTACCAGGGGCATTAAGCCCTAGGATCACTGGTGGCACATAAACCCCCTCCACCACGATAAGGTGGCAGCTCAATGAGAGAGGATTTTATTTCACTTCAGCTTCTGCCCACAAGATGGCATCTGTTTTTATAGATCGATTCGTTAGCATAGAAGTCGTACGTGGGCTGGGTATGGACCTCGTTTGGGGGGTACGCAGCGGGTAGAAGGAGGAAAAGCTGAGGCAGATTGGCAGAAAAGAACTGGCAGACGCTGCCAGCTGCCAGCTAACTCACTTAGCCACGGTTAGCAGCTAGCTTCAGACTGCTAGCTGCTTTAGAAGGACTCAGCCGGTGGGCGAAGTGCCCAGGAAGGTGTATTTGAGGAGGGTGTGAGACCCAGCTCTACCAGCTGCTGCCCCCGGAACTCTGGAGTTGGTGGAACCAGCTTCCGGACGGACGGTCTATGTGGCTGAAAGGATCCCCCTTGGCGTACCAGCTGGTGAGGGTGGATGGCAACCTTACCCTGGACGGAATCGCCAGGTTTCGTTTGTGTTGGTCGGCGGGCGACCAGTACGGAACTCCTCTCCCTATCTTGCTGGAGTGAACAGGTGGGCATCAGTCATGACCGGGCACCTTGGTGACATGTGCCCACTTAATGTGTGATGTGTTTAAGAGTCTCTTGGTCATGGCATACGCGTGGGTTTGGTTTCAAACAGTGCCCACCTCTTGGGACGACACGCCCCTGTAGCCGAAGTCGTGTAGTTTCAGGTTCAGACCCTCCAGACTCCCGGACGTGGCTTTGAGGTGCCGCGCCAGAACCTTCTTAAACTCCCGGGAGACGGTTGCCACGGTGATGGGGTACCACATCTGCATGAGCATGGTCTGCGGGACGAGGTCGCCGTGGCAACGACAGAGAACATAAATCAACGTTACTACGGCAACAAAAAAAAAAAAACAACTTTATTTAAATTTATAAAAACAGAAACAATAACATCATAAAACCTGAGTGCCAGTCTGGGATCGGGCGGGTAGCGCCAGACAAGCAGTGGCACGGGCCATAGAAACGGTTTAGACTTTAAAAGAGAGATAATTCTGGCCCACGGGCATCTCAACGTCCTGGTCCGCAGCCTACAGCCACCCTCTTTGCCCAGATCGCCGCCTGCAGGAACCTCCTCACCCATGGCCGTTGAAACTCTTCTATCACACATCACACTGGTCCATCCTCTGTGTTGGTCCTCAGGCACCGTCTCTACCATCTATCCCTTAGAGGAGACGTGGGAATGCCCATCCTGGTTGATTCGAGGTGAGCGGGAAGGTACACCCTGAGCAGATCGCCAGTCTGTCTCAGACCACACACACACACACACACACACACACACACACACACACACACACACTCACACACACACACACTCCTAGCAGCTAATCAACCTACCATGTATGTTTTTAGAGGAAACCATAGAAAACCCACACATACACAAGGAGAACATGCAAACTACACACAGAAAGACCAGTGTTTCAAACCTCGTCTCCACCCGGGAGTTGAACCCACGACCTTCTTGCAGTGAGGCCACCATGCTACCCACTGTGCCACCTGTTGCCCCCAGGCAGCTGCCTGCTGCTGTGTCTCCTGTTTTAGTGTTTCACCATCTTTTTTCACATTTTTTCTTTCAGTTTCAGTCCCTTCGTATGCCTGGGTCTCCTCCCAGCAGCTGTTCAGATGCCAGGTTTACTCCATGTCAGCAGACCGGGAAGGACCACTGGAAGGACCACTGGAAGGACCACTGGAAGGACCACTGGAAGGACCACAGGAAGGACCACTGGAAGGACCACTGGAAGGACCACGGGAAGGACCACGGGAAGGACCACTGGAAGGACCACTGGAAGGACCACTGGAAGGACCACAGGAAGGACTACTGGAAGGACCACTGGAAGGACCACAGGAAGGACCACGGGAAGGACCACTGGAAGGACCACTGGAAGGACCACTGGAAGGACCACAGGAAGGACCACTGGAAGGACCACTGGAAGGACCACGGGAAGGACCACTGGAAGGACCACTGGAAGGACCACAGGAAGGACCACTGGAAGGACCACTGGAAGGACCACTGGAAGAACCACTGGAAGGACCACTGGAAGGACCACTGGAAGGACCACGGGAAGGACCACTGGAAGGACAACTGGAAGGACCACTGGAAGGACCACGGGAAGGACCACTGGAAGGACCACTGGAAGGACCACTGGAAGGACCACTGGAAGGACCACTGGAAGGACGCGGGCAAAACAAACGGGTACAGTTCCAGCCTTCTGATCGCTCCGTACCTCCACGTAGTTGGTGAGCCAGAAGAAGCTGGGGTCCGTGTTCTCCACGGTGAAAAGCACGTTGCCCCGTGGCACCACGCTGCCCTCAGGCACTGCTTTGATGCGGATGGGTAGCCGGCCGTCGTGTTCCTGTAAAACGATTCCTTCACTCTTCATGTTTCCATGCCAACGCGTTAAAGATGCCCGCCTACCTTCAGGACCCTCCTCCACCCGTCCTCGTCGAACACGTCCTGTTTGAAGTGTGCCCGATAGAACAGCTTGGCCTCTTGAATCTTCTCCTCGGTGACCACCGAACCTACGGGTAGGAGACACGTAGAGGTACCAGTTAAACCCGTACCCACATCGTCAGCGTCTCCTCTACCCACCTGCCAGGTATTTCTTCAGTAGGTACTGAAGACCGAAGAACAGCACCTCTCTGAAGGGGGCGCCATCCTGCCGTCGGCACTCGAAGTAGGAGTAAACGGTGGTGATGTCGGGCGGGTACTGTTTGTAGTGAGTGATCTGAAAAACAAGCGGGTATGGTTCGTACCAGGCGGTCATTTTTACAGCGCAGTCAGAGCTAGACTGGCACTATGAATTAACGGCAGGGTCGTTTGTGATTTTCAAAATGGCCGATGAATCGGGTTAAGTTGGCACGGTGTGAAAGCAGGAGGAATGCCATGCCAGGGATGTCTGGGTCTCCATAGAACTTCTCCGGATGCCAGCTCGGATGATGGCAGAGTTCTTATCCACCTCCTCCATTGCAATGTGGTAAGCTGGCACAAACAGAGACTACACCTTCTCCATCAGCGTGTGGTACGCTGACGCCACTGCCAGGGACAAACAGAGACTACAGCGCATCGTGCCCTCTGCTGAGAAGATGATTGGCCACAGTCTTCCATCTCTCCAGGACCCTGGTACGAGCAGGTCAGATAGCAGCAGGTACTTCTCACCCTGGGCACAGACTGCTGCCCCCGTCGGGCAGAGGATGTCTCGCCACAGGGGCTGATTTTATGTTTGCTGTTGCCCACTCAGCCGGGGTTCACTCACGCCACGGTGGGCGGATCGTTCCGTTCTGGTGGGGAGCGGACATGATGCCATGATACAGAACTACAAACATGGCGGATGCAGACGTGATGCCATGATACAGAACTACAAACATGGCGGATGCAGATGTGATGCCATGAAACAGAACTACAAACATGGCGGATGCGGACGTGATGCCATGATACAGAACTACAAACATGGCGGATGCAGATGTGATGCCATGAAACAGAACTACGAACATGGCGGATGCGGACGTGATGCCATGATACAGAACTACAAACATGGCCGATGCGGACGTAATGCCATGATACAGAACTACAAACATGGCGGAGGCAGATGTGATGCTATGATACAGAACTACAAACATGGCGGACAGACTTCATCATCTCTGTTCTCTGATTGGATCGGACGTTTTCCCATCGGAATCCCGATTTGAAACGGAGTCGAGTCACTAGGTTAAAAATTCCGTTCTGTC
>CACRXE010000059.1:725000-730000 GCA_902685375.1 Neostethus bicornis | reverse complement strand
TGGTTGCTATGCTCCTAAGCCTGGTTGCCATGCCCCTAACCTTGGTTGCTATGCCCCTAAACCTGGTTGCTATGCCCCTAACCCTGGTTGCTATGCCCCTAACCCTGGTTGCTATGCACCTGACCCTGGTTGCCACGCTAACCCTGGTGTCTGTGCCCACAGCTGGATAACCCGGACGAGCAGGCAGCACAGATCAGGAGGGAGTTGGATGGCAGGCTGCAGATGGCGGATCAGATCGCCCGGGTAAGAAATGGAGGCGGGACTACGGATTATCCAACCAATCACACGCCTCCGTGCGTTTAGGGGCGGGGCCTTCCGTTATAATCATCTTCCGCTTACCCAGGCCGGGTCGTCATTGGTGCCAGCCGCTGACGGGGTACCCAGGCTTCTCTCACCCCAGGTGCCCACCCAGGAGGATCCCGTCCTCCTGGTGGGGTGGCACACCTCACCAGGGAGGGTGGCATCCTAACCAGATGCCTGTTTCCCACCCTGGTGGGAGAACCATGGGTAGTTAAGCTCCTCCCCTTTGGGTGGGAGCATGTTGCTTACCAGCAGGGGCATGCCACACACATACACATAGACACAGATACACACACACAGATACACACATACACACACAGACACACACACACAGATACACACATACACACACAGACACACACACATAGATACACACACACTCTCTCATTGGCCATTATGTTTAAAGAAACCCACACTTACACAAGTAGAACATGCAAACTACACAGAGAATGACCAGTGTACCACGCCTCGTGCCCACCCGGGACTCGAACCCACGACCTTCTCAGTGTGAGGGCACTGTGCCACCCTGCCGACCTGGGTTACACCATGATCTCTAATTCAGAGGCTCTGATTCCTGATTGGTTTACACTCAGAGGGTTAGAGAGCCTGAGGGCACGGACCAATCACGCCACGATGTTCGACGTCCTGGTGTTACGATTGGTCGTTTAGTTTGACCTGGCGTTGCGCTACGTGGGTTCGCTCCGTCTGACGCCCGTCCTCTCGTTTCCCCCCTCAGTACGGCGGGCGCTACCCTCGCTTCTCGTCCAGAGAGATGGAGACCATGTTCCTGGAGGAGCTGCGCTCCTCCGTCAACCTGCTGATGGCCAACCTGGAGAGCATGCCCGTCTCTAAAGGTGGCGAGTTCAAGCTCCAGAAACTCAAACGTGGGCACAACGCGTCCATCATGGACATGGGGCAAGAGGACGAGAACCTGCTGTCCAAGTCCGACGTGGTGCTGTCCTTCACCCTGGAGGTGAGTGGGCAGGAAGGGGGCGGGGCAAGAGGGTGGGGGAATGGGCGGGGCCAGTGGGCGGGGTGAGTGGGTAGGAAGAGGGAGGGGTGAATGGGTAGGAAGAGGGCGGGGTTCTGAACGGCTGCCAGTCCACGGAGTTCGGCCCCCCCAGCTGGGTCAGAGCGAGCTTCCTCGGTTCCTCCATCTTGCCAGCGAGCGACCGGGTGGTACCCATGCCAACCACAGGGCCGCCGGGCTCAAAGCGCCCATTTTAATCATTAAAAATAATTATTTAATTAATGTTTTTATTTATTTATTGGCAGTTTAGAGGTTTTTTTTTTAAAAAAAGTCAAATTAAAGTAGTGAAATGCCGCCATCTTGTGGCCAAAGATTATAATTACACATGTTGTTGAAAAAGTTTCAAAAAAGTCTTCTGGACAGTTTAATTCTTCAACGAGACGTTTCTACTTCCATCCGGAAATCATTTTCAATCTGAATGAAATGGACTGAAACCTGGATCTATTTATACTAACCTGAGTAAAAGGTAAAAAAAAATAGTAAGAAGGGCTCGACCAATGAGACTGTGTTACCTATGATGGCCGTGAATGGCTCCTATTGTAGACACAGACCAGTAAACGACTCTATTATAATAATGCTAAAAGCCTAGTGAATAGAGAAACCTGCTAACGAGAGGCGTGAAACTGAGTCACGAGGTGTCATCTTTAGTCCATGGCTTCAAAAGGCTGCTATAGATACCGGGCAAAACGTATCTAACGCCTCCACTCTGATTCAGTGAGGGATTTTCTTTCATCACAAAGATGGCTTCTTTCACCCCTCTTTCAAACCAACCTTTCTCTCTACTTAGAATCTTCACCTCACTGTCCTCAAAAGTGTGTTTGGTGGATTTAAGATGCAGATGTACAGCAGACTGTGGACCACTAGAGGCAGACTGTGGACCACTAGAGGCAGACTGTGGACCACTAGAGGCAGACTGTGGACCACTAGAGGCAGACTGTGGACCACTAGAGGCAGACTGTGGACCACTAGAGGCTTCTCTTCTGTGTTGGTAAAGTCTTTTGTGGAGTGGCTGCTTCGTTTCCCCAATGTCTCTAGTGGTCCACAGTCTGCCTCTAGTGGTCCACAGTCTGCCTCTAGTGGTCCTCAGTCTGCCTCTAGTGGTCCTCAGTCTGCCTCTAGTGGTCCACAGTCTGCCTCTAGTGGTCCACAGTCTGCCTCTAGTGTTCCACAGTCTGCCTCTAGTGGTCCTCAGTCTGCCTCTAGTGTTCCACAGTCTGCCTCTAGTGGTCCTCAGTCTGCCTCTAGTGGTCCACAGTCTGCCTCTAGTGGTCCTCAGTCTGCCTCTAGTGGTCCACAGTCTGCCTCTAGTGGTCCACAGTCTGCCTCTAGTGGTCCACAGTCTGCCTCTAGTGGTCCTCAGTCTGCCTCTAGTGGTCCTCAGTCTGCCTCTAGTGGTCCACAGTCTGCCTCTAGTGGTCCACAGTCTGCCTCTAGTGGTCCACAGTCTGCCTCTAGTGGTCCACAGTCTGCCTCTAGTGTTCCACAGTCTGCCTCTAGTGGTCCTCAGTCTGCCTCTAGTGGTCCTCAGTCTGCCTCTAGTGGTCCTCAGTCTGCCTCTAGTGGTCCACAGTCTGCCTCTAGTGGTCCACAGTCTGCCTCTAGTGGTCCACAGTCTGCCTCTAGTGTTCCACAGTCTGCCTCTAGTGGTCCTCAGTCTGCCTCTAGTGGTCCTCAGTCTGCCTCTAGTGGTCCTCAGTCTGCCTCTAGTGGTCCACAGTCTGCCTCTAGTGGTCCACAGTCTGCCTCTAGTGGTCCACAGTCTGCCTCTAGTGGTCCTCAGTCTGCCTCTAGTGGTCCACAGTCTGCCTCTAGTGGTCCACAGTCTGCCTCTAGTGGTCCACAGTCTGCCTCTAGTGGTCCACAGTCTGCTGTACATCTGCATCTTAAATCCACCAAACACACTTTTGAGGACAGTGAGGTGAAGATTCTAAGTAGAGAGAAAGGATGGTTTGAAAGAGGGGTGAAGGAAGCCATCTTTGTGATGAAAGAAAATCCCTCACTGAATCGGAGTGGAGGCGTCAGATACGTTTTGCCCGGTATCTATAGCAGCCTTTTGAAGCCATGGACTAAAGATGACACCTCGTGACCCAGTTTCACGCCTCTTGTTAGCAGGAATTTCTATTCACTAGGCTTTTAGCATTTTTATAATAGGTTTGTTTACTGGTCTGTGACTACAATAGGAGCCATTCACGGCCATCATAGGTAACACATGCTCATTGGTCGAGTCCTTCATAGGTAACACAGGCTCATTGGTCGAGCCCTTCATAGGTAACACAGGCTCATTGGTCGAGTCCTTCATAGGTAACACAGGCTCATTGGTCGAGCCCTTCATAGGTAACACAGGCTCATTGGTCGAGTCCTTCATAGGTAACACAGGCTCATTGGTCGAGCCCTTCATAGGTAACACAGGCTCATTGGTCGAGTCCTTCATAGGTAACACAGGCTCATTGGTCGAGCCCTTCATAGGTAACACAGTCTCATTGGTCGAGCCCTTCATAGGTAACACAGTCTCATTGGTCGAGCCCTTCATAGGTAACACAGGCTCATTGGTCGAGCCCTTCATAGGTAACACAGGCTCATTGGTCGAGTCCTTCATAGGTAACACAGGCTCATTGGTCGAGCCCTTCATAGGTAACACAGTCTCATTGGTCGAGCCCTTCATAGGTAACACAGTCTCATTGGTCGAGCCCTTCATAGGTAACACAGGCTCATTGGTCGAGCCCTTCATAGGTAACACAGCCTCATTGGTCGAGCCCTTCATAGGTAACACAGTCTCATTGGTCGAGCCCTTCATAGGTAACACAGTCTCATTGGTCGAGCCCTTCATAGGTAACACAGTCTCATTGGTCGAGCCCTTCATAGGTAACACAGTCTCATTGGTCGAGCCCTTCATAGGTAACACAGTCTCATTGGTCGAGCCCTTCATAGGTGTCACAGTCTCATTGGTCGAGCCCTTCATAGGTAACACAGTCTCATTGGTCGAGCCCTTCATAGGTAACACAGTCTCATTGGTCGAGCCCTTCATAGGTAACACAGGCTCATTGGTCGAGCCCTTCATAGGTAACACAGGCTCATTGGTCGAGCCCTTCATAGGTAACACAGTCTCATTGGTCGAGCCCTTCATAGGTAACACAGTCTCATTGGTCGAGCCCTTCATAGGTAACACAGGCTCATTGGTCGAGCCCTTCATAGGTAACACAGGCTCATTGGTCGAGCCCTTCATAGGTAACACAGTCTCATTGGTCGAGCCCTTCATAGGTAACACAGGCTCATTGGTCGAGCCCTTCATAGGTAACACAGGCTCATTGGTCGAGCCCTTCATAGGTAACACAGGCTCATTGGTCGAGCCCATCATAGGTAACACAGTCTCATTGGTCAAGCCCTTCATAGGTAACACAGGCTCATTGGTCGAGCCCTTCATAGGTAACACAGGCTCATTGGTCGAGCCCATCATAGGTAACACAGGCTCATTGGTCGAGCCCTTCATAGGTAACACAGGCTCATTGGTCGAGCCCTTCATAGGTAACACAGGCTCATTGGTCGAGCCCTTCATAGGTAACACAGGCTCATTGGTCGAGCCCATCATAGGTAACACAGTCTCATTGGTCGAGCCCTTCTTACTATTTTTTTATCTTTTATTCAGGTTAGTATAAATAGATCCAGGTTTCAG
>CACRXE010000059.1:717500-720000 GCA_902685375.1 Neostethus bicornis | reverse complement strand
CCAAAAAACAAGAGAAACGGTGCTTCCTTAAAAACGGAGCCGTCACTTTAAAAGAGAGAGAATCCCAGCCTGGACCGGACCATCCTACTTCTAGAGGGTTACACACCCAGCTCACCTTGGTGGCTAGCCAATGGGAGCTAGTGGGCGGAGCTAGCAGTTGGAAGCTAGTGGGCGGAGCTAGCTCATGGTAGCTAGTTGGGCATAGGTATTCGTTGGAGCCCGGCTGGGCATGAGGGGTTGGCGTAGGAGCCTGGCACCAGGACCCAGGGGTACGAGCTCAGCAGGATGAGGACCAATCAGAGACATTAAAAACCTTTAATTATGTTTAAAATAATGCATTGAACTTATATAGCGCTTTTCTAGACACTCAAAGACGCTTTACATATATATGCATTATTCATTCACTCCATACGATCATTCACACACACACACACATTCCTGATGATGGGAGCTACCATGCAAGGTGCAGACCACTATCATCAGAAGCAACTGGAGGTTCGGTGTCTTGCTCAAGGACACCTCGGCATGGACTCTGGGCGGGGGATCGAACCTGCGACCTTCCGGTTACGGAGCGGTCGCCCTACCCACCGAGCCATCCTTCCCCAATACGGTTTATTTTTATTAAAATACATATTAATAATAAAAATTAATCATATTTAAAAAAAAAAAAATGAATTACTCTATTCATCCCTCACCGTGCTGCACTCCTTACACCGCAGCAGGCTGCCCTTTAATGGCGCCAATGGTGGGAGAAGCGGGGGTTAGGTGTCTTCTCCAAGGACCCTAGACGTGCTCTCCGTGGGACGCGAACCCGCGACCTTCCGTTCCGCGGGCGAACGCTCTAACCACGCGGCCACCGTCTCCACTCTTAAGATTTATTGTTATAAGATTTATTATAATAAATTATTTTATTATTATTTATAAGATTTATTGTTTTAATCTTATTTTTTTCTGTAAAACTAAAATATAAGTTTAAGATGAATAAATGTTATTTTTTTATAGTTTTTAAAGGTGTTTATTTTTTATTTTAAATCAAATGCAGTGTCTCAGTTCATCCACCAGGTGGCAGCAAAGTTTGACAGAAAACGTATTAATAATTAATAATTAATTAATTGTCTTTTTTTTTCGTTTTTTTTCAGATTTCTTTGGACGATCGGAAAAAATGTTTGGAAACGATGGAAAAAAAGATTCTTTGTTTTGGTTCAGGTTTGTTTGATTTTTTTCTTTTTTTTAATGCTTCCTGTTTGAATTTTAAAAAGAAAAGAAAATCTTAAAAATACCTTAAAAAAAATATCGTTAAAATTAATTGAAAATATTAATAATTTAAAAAGTTAATTTTCATTTTAAACATGTTTAGAAAAAAAAAAAATGATTGAAAAAAATTTAAGAGCAAATTAAAAATATTTTTATTCAATGTTTTCTGTTGAATTTTTAATAAAACATAAACATAATTTTAAAAATCCTTTTGTTAAAAATTAAAAAACAATCCTGTTTGATTTTTTTTGTTTAAAAAAAATTTTTTTTAGATAAAATATTTTAACAAAGGTCTTTTGTTCATAAAAGAAAGACATTATTTAAAAAAAGAAAAATTTCAAAGGAATATTTTTTATATTTGTGATTTATTTTTAATATTTTATTTATTTCTACTTTAATTTAACTTATTTATTATATTTTTAATCAAACCTTTTTTTTTCAAAAACATTTTAACTAAAAAAAGACAAAAAAAAAAAAAATTTTCTTTAAACAAATGTTAAAAATAAAATAAAATTGATTTTTTTTTTATCAATAATTACTTATGAATAATTAAAAAAAACAATAAAAAACCAAACACATTAAAATTTATTAATAAAATTTCCAAATAAACAACAAAACAAAATAAAAAACATTTCTGTCCAACGTCGAATCTGTAAACAAACAACCACCAGAAGACGCAGGGGGACGGGGGCACCGGGGGGCATGGGGGAAACGAGGAGCCTGGGGGACAGGGTCATGATCAGGGACACCTTGGCATGAACTCCTGGCAGGGGTTCATGAACCAGAGACCCTCCGGGTACAGGACTACGCCCTGCCAGCGGAGAGATCCTAACCCTGATGGAGAGAGAGGGTCTCTATCTTGGAGAGGGCCTCCATGTTCTGGGTCTCCATCTTGGAGAGGGCCTCCATGTTCTGGGTCTCTATCTTGGAGAGGGCCTCCATGTTCTGGGTCTCCATCTTGCAGAGGGCCTCCATGTTCTGGGTCTCCATCTTGGAGAGGGCCTCCATGTTCTGGGTCTCCATATTGGAGAGGGCCTCCATGTTCTGGGTCTCCATCTTGGAGAGGGCCTCCATGTTCTGGGTCTTCATATTGGAGAGGGTCTCCTTGTTCTGGGTCTCTATCTTGGAGAGGGCCTCCATGTTCTGGGTCTCCATATTGGAGAGGGCCTCCATGTTCTGGGTCTTCATATTGGAGAGGGCCTCCATGTTCTGGGTCTTCATATTGGAGAGGGTCTCCTTGTTCTGG
>CACRXE010000059.1:700000-712500 GCA_902685375.1 Neostethus bicornis | reverse complement strand
CTGTGTGTGTGATTGGTTGGTGAGGGTCCGTCTGGAGTGGGCGTGTCACCGTGTCTCTCGTCTCCAGGTGAGCCAGTACACCTTCGCCATGTGCAGCTACAGAGAGAAGAAGGCGGAGCCTGTGGAGCTCCTCCAGCTGGACGGGTACACGGTGGACTACACGGACCCGCAGCCAGGTGGGCGTCGCCACACACCCTCTGACATCCCACTCTGATTGGTTAAGGTGGTCATGTCATCCTGGCAGGTCTGGACGGGGGGCGGACCTTCTTCAACGCCGTGAAGGAGGGCGACACGGTGATCTTCGCCAGCGACGACGAGCAGGACCGGATCTTGTGGGTCCAGGCGATGTACCGAGCCACCGGGCAGTCTCATAAACCCGTGCCACCCACACAGGTGCAGAAGCTCAACTCCAGAGGTGGCACGGCCCCGCAGCTGGATGCCCCCATCTCACAGTTCTGTAAGTGTGTGCCAGCCTTGAGCAGGCATCCAATCAGACGCTGGGTGAATGTTTTATGTTAAAAACATCTGATTTTTTTCAAAATTAAAGCATCACAGATAAAAAAAAAACCTTCACAATAAGAGTTTTTAATCAGTTAAAAAAGGCTTTTATTGTGAAACAAAAACTTCATCATCCGTTTAATCCTGGTGAGGGCATAGGCAGAGTGCACCCCGAAGGGGTCGCCGGTCTGTCGCAGGGCCACACACACACACACACACACACACACTCGTTCATAACACCATGGCATGAGGGCCTCTATGTGTGAGGGTAGGAACGTAGATCCTGGTTACCATGGTGAGGGTAGGAACATAGATCCTGGTTACCATGGTGAGGGTAGGAACGTAGATCCTGGTTACCATGGTGAGGGTAGGAACGTAGATCCTGGTTACCATGGTAAGGGTAGGAACGTAGATCCTGGTTACCATGGAGAGGGTAGGAACGTAGATCCTGGTTACCATGGTGAGGGTAGGAACGTAGATCCTGGTTACCATGGTGAGGGTAGGAACATAGATCCTGGTTACCATGGTGAGGGTAGGAACGTAGATCCTGGTTACCATGGTGAGGGTAGGAACGTAGATCCTGGTTACCATGGTGAGGGTAGGAACGTAGATCCTGGTTACCATGGAGAGGGTAGGAACGTAGATCCTGGTTACCATGGTGAGGGTAGGAACCTAGATCCTGGTTACCATGGTGAGGGTAGGAACGTAGATCCTGGTTACCATGGTGAGGGTAGGAACCTAGATCCTGGTTACCATGGTGAGGGTAGGAACCTAGATCCTGGTTACCATGGAGAGGGTAGGAACGTAGATCCTGGTTACCATGGTGAGGGTAGGAACCTAGATCCTGGTTACCATGGTGAGGGTAGGAACGTAGATCCTGGTTACCATGGTGAGGGTAGGAACCTAGATCCTGGTTACCATGGTGAGGGTAGGAACCTAGATCCTGGTTACCATGGTGAGGGTAGGAACGTAGATCCTGGTTACCATGGTGAGGGTAGGAACGTAGATCTTGGTTACCATGGTGAGGGTAGGAACGTAGATCCTGGTTACCATGGTGAGGGTAGGAATGTAGATCTTGGTTACCATGGTGGGGGTAGGAACGTAGATCCTGGTTACCATGGTGAGGGTAGGAATGTAGATCCTGGTTACCATGGTGAGGGTAGGAACGTAGATCCTGGTTACCATGGTGAGGAAAGGAATGTAGATCCTGGTTACCATGGTGAGGGTAGGATGGTAGATCCTGGTTACCATGGTGAGGGTAGGATGGTAGATCCTGGTTACCATGGTGAGGGTAGGATGGTAGATCCTGGTTACCATGGTGAGGGTAGGAACGTAGATCCTGGTTACCATGGTGAGGGTAGGAACGTAGATCCTGGTTACCATGGTGAGGGTAGGAACGTAGATCCTGGTTACCATGGTGAGGGTAGGAATGTAGATCCTGGTTACCATGGTGAGGGTAGGAATGTAGATCCTGGTTACCATGGTGAGGGTAGAAACGTGGATCCTGGTAACCATGGTGAGGGTAGGAACATAGATCCTGGTTACCATGGTGAGGTTAGAAACGTGGATCCTGGTTACCATGGTGAGGGTAGGAATGTAGATCCTGGTTACCATGGTGAGGGTAGAAACGTGGATCCTGGTTACCATGGTGAGGGTAGGAATGTAGATCCTGGTTACCATGGTGAGGGTAGGAACATAGATCCAAGATGGCCGCCCTCTTATTAAATATTATGATATTTTTAAAGCAGTTTTTTTTAATGAATTAATTAAATGTCGGTGAAACTTTTTTAACGAGAATAAAAACACCTGTAATTAAAATCAAACGAAGGTGAAAACGAATCAACAAAAAGTAAACGAAGCTTCCTGTCGGAGCTGGTATGAGAGGCGGGCGTCGGGCACGGCGTCCCAGCGGGTCTCTGCAGCTGGTAATTACCACCTTTAAAGTGCCAACTCATGAATAAATCAGTGTGTTTTATTAAAGCAGGCGCTCAATGTTACCAAATACCAGGGCGTGGGTTCACACCTGGCGCCGCCCCGTCACAGCTTGGCATCACACCTCGTTCTAAACGTCGGAAACTCAAATCGAGAGTTTTTAAAGACGTGTTTTTCTTTTTTTAAAGTAAACATTTGATCGTTTATTTTTGTTTTTTTTACATGTTTTTGTAATGATTTTAAATGATTTTAATTTAAAGTAAGTTTTTAATAAATAGATTTTTTTTTTTCTCCAGGGAGGGGCTGGAGGGAGGGGTTAAAGGGCACGGGGTCTGGGGTCTTGACGATGGATCATGGAGGATCTATCCGGGTGAGAGGAGCCTGGGTGTCTTAGGTTGGTACCCCCAACGACCCGGCCCAAGATAAGCCTCCACCACCAACCATCTGTGACGCCACCAGATGGAGTGGTGGGCATCTCGTTAGGATGCCTACCTCACTGGTGAAGGACCCTCTCCGTCTTGGAGAGGGTCTCCATCTTGGAAAGGGCCTCCATGTTCTGGGTCTCCATCTTGGAGAGGGCTCCATGTTCTGGGTCTCCATCTTGGAGATGGCCTCCATGTTCTGGGTCTCCATCTTGGAGAGGGCTCCATGTTCTGGGTCTCCATCTTGGAGAGGGTCTCCATGTTCTGGGTCTCCATGATGGAGAGTGCCACCATGCCCTGGGTCTCCATCTTGGAGAGGGCTCCATGTTCTGGGTCTCCATCTTGGAGATGGCCTCCATGTTCTGGGTCTCCATCTTGGAGAGGGTCTCCATGTTCTGGGTCTCCATCTTGGAGAGGGCCTCCATGTTCTGGGTCTCCATCTTGGAGAGGGCCTCCATGTTCTTGGTCTCCATCTTGGAGAGGGCCTCCATGTTCTTGGTCTCCATCTTGGAGAGGGCCTCCATGTTCTTGGTCTCCATCTTGGAGAGGGCCTCCATGTTCTTGGTCTCCATCTTGGAGATGGCCTCCATGTTCTGAGTCTCCATCTTGGAGAGGGCCTCCATGTTCTTGGTCTCCATCTTGGAGAGGGCCTCCATGTTCTTGGTCTCCATCTTGGAGAGGGCCTTCATGCCCTGGGAGACAAGCCGTCTCCACCCGGGACTCAAACCCTAACCATCTTGCTGTGAAGCCTCCGTGGTAACCACTGCATCACCGTGCCGCCACCTGGGCAGCTCGGACTCAGACTTGGCGTGTCATGGCCGCCGTCATGGCTACCATCATGGCTGCCAGGGTCTGCCTCTGGGTCTCCTCCTGGTGGGCACGTGCCTGGAACACCTCACCAGGGAGGTGGGCACCCTAACCAGATGCCCACCTCCTCATCTGGTGGCGTCACAGGAAGATGGTTGGCGTTTGAAACCCGGCGTGGGAGACTCATCTCAGGCCGGGTCGTCGAGGGTTACCAGCTTCAGATGGTAAACCCAGGCTTCTCTCATGCCAGCTTCACCCTCCAGCTCACCCAGGATGATCCGGAGGTGTACCCTGCCCGGCTGTGAGATGGTACGAACCATCCTAACCAGATGCCCAGCTCACCAGTGAGGCTGGCATCGGGTGGCATCGTCAGATAAAACTTAAACTTTGTTTCTTTAAAGAGTTGTTGGTTAAATCATCGCCTGGTACCGTCGCCCCCCTCCGCTGCCCGCCCCCGCGCCCGCTTCTCTGGATCTATAAATGAATATCAGCCATCAATCATGTGTCAGGGGCATCGGTCGTCCAGCCGTGGCACGCGGGGTACACTGGTGTCACTGCACGTTACCATCCAGCCGTCCCCGCTCACTCACGTCAAACCAACCTGACAGCCCACCAGTGCCAGACCAAAGGGGCACCACAATGTCACCTTTTTAAAGGGGGAGGGGGGGCAGCGGGCAGCGGGGGGGTCAACCAGACGCTCTTTGTTTGTTTGTTTGAGTGACAGCTGCCGCGGCGACGAGCGGCGGCCATGTTTTTTTTTTTTAAAGAAAAAAAACAGGAAATGAATTAAAATGTTTTTTTGTTTTTTTTTTAGGTTTATAGTTGAAGATTTTTATTAATTAAGATTTAATTTAATTAAATTACTTAAATCAGTTTAAATTTAATTTAATTCATATTTAATTAAATTTAAAAATATCTTGATTTAATTTTTTTAATTATCATGTTTTTTAAAAATAAATGCAGTAAAACTACAAAAAAAAAAATCAAGTGAATTTTATTTAAAAAAAAATTAATAAATTTTATTTTAGTTGTTTTTAATAAAAACTATTTTTTAATGAGACTGAATTAAAAATTAATGACATTTAAAATAAATGAGAATTTAATTAAAAAAAACAACAACAAACAAACAAAAAACAAAGCAACAAACTCGTTTAAAAATTTAATCAAGAAAAACTTTATTCGTCACACGGTGAGAAAAGGCGGCCATGATGGCGGTGGCGGCCATGACACCCTTAGTCTGAGTCAGGCTGCCCAGGCAGCAGCACGGTGTTGCTGTGGTTACCACGGTGGCATCACAGCAAGACGGTCAGGGTTCGAGTCCTGGTGGTGGGATGAGGCTTGAAACCCTGTTCTTTCTTTATGTAGTTTACATGTTCTACTTGTGTGGGTTTACCCCTTTAAAAACATGGATGCTGGGTTGATTAGGACCCTGTGGGAATCGAACCAGCTTCTCCAGGTTTGAGGGCAAACGTTCTACCACTAAGAGTTGGCACTGGGATGTAGAGGGTTAACCAGGGTTGAAAAGTTCGCCCAATTACTGCCCGAACCTGACCCAAGAAGAAAATAGCCTGATGGAGAAATTGTGCCCTGCTCGGGCACCGGCTACAAATGCCCGACAGATAACGAACGACAGGATACGGTGGAGCACGTTGATGCTGATTGGATCGTAGTGATGATGTCACGGTAGAGGACCAGAAAGAAACGGGTAGAGTACGGGGGCGGGGGCATAGAAACGGGTTCGCCAGCACGGAGGAACTACGTGATGTCATGAGGAACCGACTGACGGGTGACCAAGTGAATGGGATGGTTAGAGAAGCTGGCATGGTTTAGACCAAGGGTGGGCAAACGTTTTGATTGGTCGGCCACACTGAAAGCTAACATTTAAAGGGCCGGAACAGGAGCAGATGGATGGCATGCTTTGGTAATTGCTAGATGTCGATCCCGGTTACCATGGTGAGGGTAGGAACGTAGATCCTGGTTACCATGGTGAGGGTAGGAACGTAGATCCTAGTTACCATGGTGAGGGTAAGAACGTAGATCCTGGTTACCATGGTGAGGATAGGAATGTACATCCTGGTTACCATGGTGAGGGTAGGAACATAGATCCTGGTTACCATGGTGAGGGTAGGAACATAGATCCTGGTTACCATGGTGAGGGTAGGAACGTAGATCCTGGTTACCATGGTGAGGATAGGAACGTAGATCCTGGTTACCATGGTGAAGGTAGGAACGTAGATCCTGGTTACCATGGTGAGGGTAGGAACGTAGATCCTGGTTACCATGGTGAGGGTAGGAACATAGATCCTGGTTACCATGGTGAGGGTAGGAACATAGATCCTGGTTACCATAGTGAGGGTAGGAACATAGATCCTGGTTACCATGGTGAGGGTAGGAACATAGATCCTGGTTACCATAGTGAGGGTAGGAACATAGATCCTGGTTACCATAGTGAGGGTAGGAACATAGATCCTGGTTACCATAGTGAGGGTAGGAACATAGATCCTGGTTACCATGGTGAGGGTAGGAACATAGATCCTGGTTACCATGGTGAGGGTAGGAACATAGATCCTGGTTACCATGGTGAGGGTAGGAACGTAGATCCTGGTTACCATAGTGAGGGTAGGAACATAGATCCTGGTGACCCTGACCTACTTGCTGTGACGTCATTGCTCCACAGGTTTAAAATAAATTTAATTTCTTGTCAAAATTAAACAAAAAAACAATCAGTTTTTTGCCATTTTTTTAATTCTTATTTTCAAAATAAAATTCCTTCATGAAAAAAAGATTTTCTAGATTAAGATGATCGTAGGTTTTAAGACGCTCCGTGTCCCCGTGCCCCCCTCACCCTCCGTGCCCACCACCCCCTGCCCGCCCCCGGCCACCCACCCGAGCAGCATTAATGAACTCAAGCAGAAAATGACCTCGGCAGTAGATTATATTCTGGGATGGATGCCAGAGCGTGTTTAAGATGAGATTAAGCATCGGTTTGACATGTGCCGCCTCTCAGGCGCTTTACAAAATAAAAGCTTGAAATACAGACTCAAAGATTACAAAATAAAAGCTTTAAATAAAACAAAATAAAAGCTTGAAATAAAACAAAATAAATGCTTGAAATAAAACAAAATAAAAGCTTGAAATAAAAAACTACACAAAATAAAAGCTTTAAATAAAACAAAATAAAAGCTTGAAATAAAACAAAATAAATGCTTGAAATAAAACAAAATAAAAGCTTGAAATAAAAAACTACACAAAATAAAAGCTTTATATAAAAACAAAATAAAAGCTTGAAATACAGACTCAGATTTACAAAATAAAAGCTTGAAATACAGACTCAGATTTACAAAATAAAAGCTTTAAATAAAACAAAATAAAAACAAACAAAATAAAAGCTTGAAATAAAAACAAAATATAATAAAAGCTTAAATAGAACTGAAAAAAAACTTAACAAAATAAGAGCTTTAAATAGAACTACAAAAATAAAAATCAAACAAAATTAAAGCTTTATATAAAACAAAATAAAAGTTTTAAATAAGACAAAATAAAACGTTTACATAAAAAACTAAAGAAAAAAGCTTTTAATAAAATTAAAAAAGAAAAAAGCTTTTAATAAAATTAAAAAAAATAAAAGCTTTAAATAAAACTAAACAAATAAAAACTAAACAAAAAAAAAAACTTAATAAAACAAAAATAAGCTTTAAATAAAACAAATTAAATGTTTTTAAAAGAAAAAATGCAAAAAAGTTTTAAATTAAACAAAATAAAAGTTTTAAAAAAATATTTAAATAAAAACTAAACAAAATAAAAGCTTTAAATTCAGTCAAAATTAATTGATTTAAAATGTTTTATAAAGAATTAAATTTATGTAAAAAAAATGAAATGTTTAAATTTTTCTTGGGATTTTTAAAAATATTTTTAAAAAAATCAAAAATAAAGTAAATCTTTTAACAAAAATGTTTAAAAATTAAACCCGACGGAAAAAAAAAATGGGTGTAATTTTTATAAAATTTCGTTAAAATTTTCTACAAAATACGTTGGAACTTTTAAAATCATCTGAATGTTTGGGAAGGAACGTGGACCAATAGAAGTTCAGAAAGATCAAAAGGGGCGGGGCCAGTATGACATTTTAAAAACCACGAATAAAATGAGGGGAAGGAGAAGAGGGGCGGGGCTTCAAACCTGTGGTTCTTTCTCGTGAGACTCGGTCACCTCCAAGAGGAAAAAAAATACCTGCTATAGATGAACCATGACTCTACCCGTGGGTCAAAGTGAGGTAGTAGTTAACGTGTCATAATATGACCAGACGGAGGGTTAAGATGAGTAACCCCATCATGGCTGCCTGCTGAGGTGCCATGCAGCGCCCGTCGTTTCCTCACTAAGAGAATAATTAAGGAATTTTTTTTTTTATTATTGTTTTTTCAGAATGAAATTTTGATCATTTAAAAAAATAAAGGTTTTTGAATATTTATTTTTTTTTTTTAACCAAAATTACTGCAAATTTTTAAGAAATGTTTAGCTGAATTTTTATTGTAATTTTTTTGACAGATTTTTACCAATTTTTTAAAAACTTAAAAAAATTTTTTTTTTTTTAATTCAGAAATAAATGTAAATATTTTCACATTTTTTGCAACCTTTTAAAAGTTGCAAAATTTTACCGAGTTTTACAAAATGTTGTGAAATTTTGTAAAAAAAAATTTGCAAACTTTGAACATTTTTTTAGATTTCGTGAATGTCTCTGATTGGATGACGTAATCCCTGACCTAGTGGCTGAAGACGAGCCGCTAGGTGGTACCACTCTGACGACGCTTCGTTTCGTAATTCTGAAACCCACTGTTTTAAATGGAACCCGTCTCTTTGGAGGAACCTGGTGGTGCCAGGTTGGCACTACAGTCTCTAATCTTTATTTTAAACTGTGATTTCAGATGCAGACCGCGCCCAGAAACATGGCATGGACGACTTTATCTCTGCCAACCCCTGTAACTTCGACCACGCCTCTCTGTTCGAGCTGCTGCAGCGCCTCACGCTGGACCACCGACTCAACGACTCGTACTCCTGCCTGGTGAGCGACGTTTAAAAAAAACTATCTTAAAGGGGAAGTACACGCCAACGCTGGAGCGTCCGGTTGGCAACGAGGATCTACGTTCCTACCCTCACCATGGTAACCAGGATCTACATTCCTACCCTCACCATGGTAACCAGGATCTACGTTCCTACCCTCACCATGGTAACCAGGATCTACGTTCCTACCCTCACCATGGTAACCAGGATCTACGTTCCTACCCTCACCATGGTAACCAGGATCTACGTTCCTACCCTCACCGTGGTAACCAGGATCTACGTTCCTACCCTCACCATGGTAACCAGGATCTATGTTCCTACTCTCACCATGGTAACCAGGATCTACGTTCCTACCCTCACCATGGTAACCAGGATCTACATTCCTACCCTCACCATGGTAACCAGGATCTAC
The DNA here is from genome assembly GCA_902685375.1 of Neostethus bicornis. Taxonomy (NCBI): domain Eukaryota; kingdom Metazoa; phylum Chordata; class Actinopteri; order Atheriniformes; family Phallostethidae; genus Neostethus; species Neostethus bicornis. Next base: position 703,374 of record CACRXE010000059.1, on the reverse strand, counting down.
GTTCCTACCCTCACCATGGTAACCAGGATCTACGTTCCTACCCTCACCATGGTAACCAGGATCTACGTTCCTACCCTCACCATGGTAACCAGGATCTACGTTCCTACTCTCACCATGGTAACCAGGATCTATGTTCCTACCCTCACCATGGTAACCAGGATCTACGTTCCTACTCTCACCATGGTAACCAGGATCTATGTTCCTACCCTCACCATGGTAACCAGGATCTACGTTCCTACTCTCACCATGGTAACCAGGATCTACGTTCCTACCCTCACCATGGTAACCAGGATCTATGTTCCTACTCTCACCATGGTAACCAGGATCTAGGTTCCTACTCTCACCATGGTAACCAGGATCTACGTTCCTACCCTCACCATGGTAACCAGGATCTATGTTCCTACTCTCACCATGGTAACCAGGATCTAGGTTCCTACTCTCACCATGGTAACCAGGATCTACGTTCCTACCCTCACCATGGTAACCAGGATCTACGTTCCTACCCTCACCATGGTAACCAGGATCTACGTTCCTACCCTCACCATGGTAACCAGGATCTACGTTCCTACCCTCGCCGTGGTAACCAGGATCTACGTTCCTACCCTCACCATGGTAACCAGGATCTACATTCCTACCCTCACCATGGTAACCAGGATCTACGTTCATACCGTCACCATGGTAACCAGGATCGACGTTCCTACCCTCACCACGGTTGCCCCTGGCGACCCTGCCATCATCTGGCGTCTGAGGTCTCTATTTTTCCTGCAGGGTTGGTTCAGTCCCGGTCAGGTGTTCGTCCTGGACGAGTACTGCGCCCGCTACGGCGTGCGAGGATGCCATCGTCACCTGTGTTACCTCAGCGACCTGCTGGAGAGGGCGGAGAACGGCGCGATGATCGACCCCACCCTGCTTCACTACAGCTACGCCTTCTGTGCCTCGCACGTCTACGGGAACAGGTGCCCGAGTTCGTCCAATCAGCACAGGGCTTAGTCAGACGCATAGCAACCAAGGTTAGCATAGCAACCAGGGTTAGAAACATAGCAACCAGGGTTACCATAGCAACCAGGGTTACCATAGCAACCAGGGTTAGAAACATAGCAACCAGGGTTAGAAACATAGCAACCAGGGTTAGAAACATAGCAACCAGGGTTACCATAGCAACCAGGGTTAGAAACATAGCAACCAGGGTTACCATAGCAACCAGGGTTAGAAACATAGCAACCAGGGTTAGAAACATAGCAACCAGGGTTAGAAACATAGCAACCAGGGTTAGAAACATAGCAACCAGGGTTACCATAGCAACCAGGGTTACCATAGCAACCAGGGTTAGAAACATAGCAACCAGAGTTAGAAACATAGCAACCAGGGTTAGAAACATAGCAACCAGGGTTAGAAACGTAGCAACCAGGGTTAGAAACATAGCAACCAGGGTTACCATAGCAACCAGGGTTAGAAACATAGCAACCAGAGTTAGAAACATAGCAACCAGGGTTTGAAACATAGCAACCAGGGTTAGAAACATAGCAACCAGGGTTAGAAACATAGCAACCAGGGTTACCATAGCAACCAGGGTTACCATAGCAACCAGGGTTAGAAACATAGCAACCAGAGTTAGAAACATAGCAACCAGGGTTAGAAACATAGCAACCAGGGTTAGAAACGTAGCAACCAGGGTTAGAAACGTAGCAACCAGGGTTAGAAACATAGCAACCAGAGTTAGAAACATAGCAACCAGAGTTAGAAACATAGCAACCAGGGTTAGAAACATAGCAACCAGGGTTAGAAACGTAGCAACCAGGGTTAGAAACATAGCAACCAGGGTTAGAAACATAGCAACCAGGGTTACCATAGCAACCAGGGTTAGAAACATAGCAACCAGAGTTAGAAACATAGCAACCAGAGTTAGAAACATAGCAACCAGAGTTAGAAACATAGCAACCAGGGTTAGAAACATAGCAACCAGGGTTACCATAGCAACCAGGGTTAGAAACATAGCAACCAGAGTTAGAAACATAGCAACCAGGGTTACCATAGCAACCAGGGTTACCATAGCAACCAGGGTTACCATAGCAACCAGGGTTAGAAACATAGCAACCAGGGTTAGAAACATAGCAACCAGGGTTAGAAACATAGCAACCAGGGTTAGAAACATAGCAACCAGGGTTAGAAACATAGCAACCAGGGTTGGAAACATAGCAACCAGGGTTAGAAACATAGCAACCAGGGTTAGAAACATAGCAACCAGGGTTACCATAGCAACCAGGGTTAGAAACATAGCAACCAGGGTTAGAAACATAGCAACCAGGGTTAGAAACATAGCAACCAGGGTTAGAAACATAGCAACCAGGGTTAGAAACATAGCAACCAGGGTTACCATAGCAACCAGGGTTAAAAACATAGCAACCAGGGTTAGAAACATAGCAACCAGGGTTAGAAACATAGCAACCATGGTTAGAAACATAGCAACCAGGGTTAGAAACATAGCAACCAGAGTTAGAAACATAGCAACCGGGGTTTGAAACATAGCAACCAGGGTTACCATAGCAACCAGGGTTAGAAACATAGCAACCAGGGTTAGAAACGTAGCAACCAGGGTTAGAAACATAGCAACCAGGGTTGGAAACATAGCAACCAGGGTTAGAAACATAGACACCAGGGTTAGAAACATAGCAACCAGGGTTACCATAGCAACCAGGGTTAGAAACGTAGCAACCAGGGTTAGAAACATAGCAACCAGGGTTAGAAACATAGCAACCAGGGTTACCATAGCAACCAGGGTTAGAAACATAGCAACCAGGGTTAGAAACATAGCAACCAGGGTTAGAAACATAGCAACCAGGGTTACCATAGCAACCAGGGTTAGAAACATAGCAACCAGGGTTAGAAACATAGCAACCAGGGTTACCATAGCAACCAGGGTTAGAAACATAGCAACCAGGGTTAGAAACGTAGCAACCAGGGTTAGAAACATAGCAACCAGGGTTAGAAACATAGCAACCAGGGTTAGAAACATAGCAACCAGGGTTACCATAGCAACCAGGGTTAGAAACATAGCAACCAGGGTTAGAAACATAGCAACCAGGGTTAGAAACATAGCAACCAGGGTTACCATAGCAACCAGGGTTAGAAACGTAGCAACCAGGGTTAGAAACATAGCAACCAGGGTTAGAAACGTAGCAACCAGGGTTAGAAACATAGCAACCAGGGTTAGAAACATAGCAACCAGGGTTAGAAACATAGCAACCAGGGTTACCATAGCAACCAGGGTTAGAAACATAGCAACCAGGGTTAGAAACATAGCAACCAGGGTTACCATAGCAACCAGGGTTAGAAACGTAGCAACCAGGGTTAGAAACATAGCAACCAGGGTTAGA
>CACRXE010000059.1:690000-697500 GCA_902685375.1 Neostethus bicornis | reverse complement strand
GCGCCCACTCTGCCCCGCAGACCCCGACATGACAGGTTGACAAGCTGTCAGCGTGCGGGCCGGATGGGCGCGCGCTCCGGCCGCGCACGCACCTCGTCCCGATCAAACGTCCACTCGTCCAAACATCACGCTCTGCCGCCCTGGAGGGCCCGAGCCCCCACCGCACCAGGCTCACCCGCGTGGCAGAGGACAGAAAGGAGACTTTTTAACCTGGAATAGAGTGTAAATGCCAGTTTTAAGGTGGTATATATTGGCACAGGGCTGTTTTTAACTCCTATAAGAAAAGAAAGGACAACGTTTACGTTTTTCAATATAAAAGTGGTCATGTTTTAAGGTGGTACTGGTTGGAAGAGGTCAGTTTTAAGGCGGTCTGAGGTCAAACAGGACCTGTTTAAGGTGGTACATGTTGGTAAATGTCAGATTTAAGGTGGTAAAGGATAACAACAAACAGTTTTAAATTAGATTAACTTTATTGATCCCACACTTTGGGAAATTTGTGCGTTACAGCAGCAACAAGAAGAAATAGACAGAATATATACAAGAAGATAAATAAAAAATAATAAAATATTAAATAAATAGAAGGAATAATGTGACAAAACATTGAGGTCAATACGGTCTGAAAGTGAATAAGGAGGTAAAAAAAAAAAGTAACATAAGAAGCATGAAGTGATAAACAGTGATAAATTACATGAACCAGTTATTTGTTATTCTGTGATTTATTAGAATCAGAATATACTTTATTGATCCCACACAGGGGAAATTTATTATAAAAAAAAAATGATTATAAAGTCTTATTGTGTTGGGAATAAAAGATTTCCAGAACCGGGTGTTTTTTGAGCGGAGCTGTCTGAGCTTCTTAGAGAAGGAGCTCCGCTGCTTGTCCAGAAATGGGTTAGTGGGTGAGGATGGTCAGGGTTATCCTTGATGGATAAAAAGGTGGTAAATGTGATAAGGTGGTATATGTTGGCACGGTGGTATATGTTGGCACGGGTCTATTTTTAAGCTGCTATAAGAAAAGAAGGAACAATGTTTAGGTGTTTCAAAATAAAAGTGAACATATTTTACTGGTTGGTCAATGTCAGTTCAAGGTGGTATATGTTGGCACAGGACTGTTTTTAGCTGGTATAGAAGATAAAGGACAGTGTTTAAGGTGCTATTTATCCATAGCACCCTAAGGTGTCCTATGACACCTTAGAATATGTCCATAAATATGGACATGTTTTAAGATGGTACTGGTTGGTAGAGGTCCGTTTTAAGGCGGTCCGAGATCAAACTGGACCTGTTTAAGGTGGTACATGTTGGTACAGGGATGTTTTAAGGTGGTACATGTTGGTAAAGGGATGTTTTAAGGTGGTACATGTTGGTACAGGGATGTTTTAAGGTGGTACATGTTGGTACAGGGATGTTTTAAGGTGGTACATGTTGGTACAGGGATGTTTAAGGTGGTACATGTTGGTACAGGGATGTTTTAAGGTGGTACATGTTGGTACAGGGATGTTTTAAGGTGGTACATGTTGGTACAGGGATGTTTAAGGTGGTACATGTTGGTACAGGGATGTTTAAGGTGGTACATGTTGGTACAGGGATGTTTAAGGTGGTACATGTTGGTACAGGGATGTTTTAAGGTGATACATGTTGGTACAGGGATGTTTTAAGGTGGTACATGTTGGTAAATAGTCATTTTAAGGTAGTATCTGATAATAAATGCTCATTTTTAGCTGGTATTGTATGTGAAAGGGCAGTTTAAGGTGGCACAGGATAATAATGGACGTGTTTTAAGGTGGTATTGGTAATAAAAAGTCCTTTTTAGTTGGTATTTGATTTTAAAAGGTTAGTTTTAAGGTGTTTATATTTAGTTGAGGTCTGTCTTAAGGTGGCATTAGATGATAAATAAACAGTTTTAAGGTGGTATTGGTAATAAAAAGTCCTTTTTAGTTGGTATTTGATTTTAAAAGGTTAGTTTTAAGGTGTTTATATTTAGTTGAGGTCTGTCTTAAGGTGATGATAAATAAAGGTTAGGTTGGATGGCAAGGAAATAAACAGTTTTAAGGTGGTATAAGGTGATGATTAGGAGTTTTAAGGTGTTTATATTTGGTAGAGGACAGTTTTAAGGCTTGATATGATCGTACGGGACAGTTTTTTGCTGTTTTTTTGTGAGAAAGGATCTTTTTAAGGTAGTATAGAATAAAAGTAAACATGTTTTAAGGTGGCATGGGATAAAACAGGACATGTTTTAAGGTGGTATTTGACAATAGCAGGTCATTTTAAGGCAGTAATGGATAAAGTGATATGGGCACATGGAGGACATGTTTTAAAGCTGTGTGTGTTGGTGGAGGACAGTTTTAAGGTGGTACATGTTGGTACAGGGATGTTTTAAAGTGGTATATTTTTGGGCACGGGGCTGTTTTAAGCTGCTATAAGAAAAGAAGAAACGATGTTTAGGTTTTTCAAAATAAACGTAAACATTTTTTAAGGTGGTACAGGTTGGTAAATGTCAGATTTAAGGGTACAGGATAACTACAAACAGTTTTAAGGAGGTATTGTAAGATAAAGGACAGTTTTTAGCTGGTATTAGATGATAAACATCCGTTTTAAGGCGGTCTATGGGACAAACAGGACCTGTTTAAAGTGCTATATGTGGGTACAGGACATTATTTAAGGTGGTACAGGTTGGTAGAGGTCTGTTTTAAGGCGGTCTATGGGACAAACAGGACCTGTTTAAAGTGCTATATGTGGGTACAGGACATTATTTAAGGTGGTACAGGTTGGTAGAGGTCTGGTTTTAAGGTTGGTAGAGGTCAGTTTAAGGCGGTAGAGGTCGGTTTTAAGGTGGTTGTAGAAGACCCTGACGATGAGTGTTTCTGGCTCGGCTCCAGCTCGTCACGACGGCTCATTTGATTGGCATCATTATGAAAGCGGAGCGGAGGTCACGCGGTCAGTAAACACAAGGCAGCTGCCAGGGAGGGAGACGTGGGCCAGGAGCCCCCCGCGGGATGTGTGAAAGAGGAGGAGGTGGCATTCTCAGGGTCTCATCCAGACGCTGGCATCAGATTCACACCAGTTAGGATCAAAACCAAGGCTTGGCGATGCAGTGGGACGTCTCACGCTCATCCAGCTGCCACGACGGTGCCAGCTGTGGGAGAAACGGGGGTTAAGGTGTCTTCTCCAAGGACCTGAGACGTGAGCTTCAGGTCTGAGGGCAGACGTTCTACCACCGAGCCAACGCCTGCTGTAACCTTAGGTCACATCATCTCTGAAATTAAATACAGACACGATGCCAACGAGTGGTTTTAATGTGAGCCACACCTCATGGGCATGCCAGCCTGTTGGTACCTGATCCCGACAGACCTCAGACGCTAAGCAGGTTGGGTCTGGTTGCCATGGCAACAGGTTGGGTCTGGGCGCTACATAGATGGGAGACCACTGGAACCCCTGGTACTCCAGCCGGACGGTCGGACCCCTGATATTCCGGCGGGACGGTCGGACCCCTGGTACTCCGGCGGGGCGGTCTGACCCCTGGTACTCCGGCGGGACGGTCAGACCCCTGGTACTCCGGCGGAACGGTCTGACCCCTGGTACTCCGGCGGGGCGGTCGGACCCCTGGTGCTCCGGCGGAACGGTCTGACCCCTGGTACTCCGGCGGGACGGTCTGACCCCTGGTACTCCGGCGGGACGGTCAGACCCCTGGTACTCCGGCGGAACGGTCTGACCCCTGGTACTCCGGCGGGACGGTCAGACCCCTGGTACTCCGGCGGAACGGTCTGACCCCTGGTACTCCGGCGGGGCGGTCGGACCCCTGGTGCTCCGGCGGGACGGTCTGACCCCTGGTACTCCGGCGGGGCGGTCGGACCCCTGGTGCTCCGGCGGGACGGTCGGACCCCTGGTACTCCGGCGGGACGGTCGGACCCCTGGTGCTCCGGCGGGGCGGTCTGACCCCTGGTACTCCGGCGGGGCGGTCGGACCCCTGGTGCTCCGGCGGGACGGTCGGACCCCTGGTACTCCGGCGGGACGGTCGGACCCCTGGTGCTCCGGCGGGGCGGTCTGACCCCTGGTACTCCGGCGGGGCGGTCTGACCCCTGGTACTCCGGCGGGGCGGTCTGACCCCTGGTACTCCGGCGGGGCGGTCTGACCCCTGGTACTCCAGCGGGACGGCTGGTACTCCAGCGGGACTCCAGCGGGACGGTCGGACCCTGGTTCTCCAGGCCCTGGGTAAAACCCTTCACCCACGTTGCCCAGTCTGGATGGTGTGTGTGATTGGTTGGTGATCCTCCCCGTACCAACGTGTGTGTCTCTGTTTCAGGCCCGATGGCATCGGCACAGTAACGGTGGAGGAGAAGGAACGCTTTGAGGAGATCAAAGAGCGGCTCCGGGTTCTCCTAGAAAACCAGATCACCCATTTCAGGTATGAGACCGCCATCCGGGCACAGCGGGTCAAACGGAACGACGCCTGGCGTCACAGAGCCAATACCGACCCGTCACGTGGGTGTGGAACGTTGGCATGATGTTGGACGTGACGACAGACAAGATGGTGGGCATCATGTCGGACAGGATGCTGGTGTTCTGTCGAGTTGTGAAGCTCAGTGCTTCTGAGCGTGCTCAGAACTCGTAAGGGCTCCTGAGCGTGCTCAGAACTCGTAAGGGCTCCTGAGCGTGCTCAGAACTCTTAAGGGCTCCTGAGCGTGCTCAGAACTCGTAAGCGCTCCTGAGCGTGCTCAGAACTCGTAAGCGGTTCTGAGCGTGCTCAGAACTCGTAAGCGCTCCTGAGCGTGCTCAGAACTCGTAAGCGCTTCTGAGCGTGCTCAGATGTCATAATCCACTCCTCTGTTCATTACAGCTGTTCTCTCCAGATGAAAGTCTCAGGATGGCGCGACTAAATCCCGCCCCCGTGACGTAACCCCTTTCAAACTGGGTGGCAACCCTCATTAAGATGACGTCTCTAGCGCTTCTGAGCATGCTCAGAACTCATAAACCACTCCCCCTCCCTTCCAGCTGCTATGACCGTCGATATGAGCTGCCTAGCGCTTCTGAGCATGCTCAGTAGTTCCCAAGAGTTCGTTAACCTCGTTAGGATCGAAGCTGTCGCTCATCTCGACAGGACACCAGACTTGATGTCAAACGGGACGTCGACCATCTTGTCGGACATGACGTCGGCCATGTTTTTGAACGTGACTTCGGCTATGTTGTCGGCCATCTTGTCGGCCATCTTGTCGGCCATCTTGCCAGACTCCATCTTTGACTCTCTTCCTCAGGTACTGTTTCCCATTCGGGCGTCCAGAGGGGGCGCTGAAGGCCACGCTGTCCCTGCTGGAGCGGGTGAGTGGTCCTGCCCGCTCTCGTCCATCCTGTGCCCGTGTACCCACCATGTTTAACCACCCTGCCCGCTTCAGGTCCTGATGAGGGACATCGTGTCGCCCGTCCTGCAGGAGGAAGTGAAGAACGTCATAAGGAGGTGTTTGGACCAGGCGGCGCTGGTGAACTACCAACGCCTGGCAGAGTACGCCAAGCTGGAAGGTCAGGTTACCGAGTTTGTTTACGTTTATGCCAACGAATAGAACGACTGGCACAACCATGAAGTGACAAGGCCAGGTCGCCAGGGGTACCAGCTTCAGACGAGAAGCCAAGGCTTCTCTCAGACCCCTAGTGCTCCAGCGGGACGGTAGGATCCCTGGTACTCCAGCGGGACGGTCGGACCCCTGGTACTCCAACGGGACGGTCGGACCCCTGGTACTCCAACGGGACGGTCGGACCCCTGGTACTCCAACGGGACGGTCGGACCCCTGGTACTCCGGCGGTACGGTCGTACCCCTGGTACTCCGGCGGTACGGTCGTACCCCTGGTACTCCAGCGGGACGGTCGGACCCCTGGTACTCCAACGGGACGGTCGGACCCCTGGTACTCCAACGGGACGGTCGGACCCCTGGTACTCCGGCGGGACGGTCGTACCCCTGGTACTCCGGCGGTACGGTCGTACCCCTGGTACTCCGGCGGTACGGTCGTACCCCTGGTGCTCCGGCAGGATGGTAGGACCCCTGGTACTCCAATCCCTGGATAAGACCCTTCACCCACGTTGCCTAGTCTTGATGGCATATATGATTGGTTGACACGCGGGGATACCCTGCACGGAGGTGGCAAGAGGTGCCTGGACCACTCTACCAGGCGTCTCTCACCCTGCCTGAGGGTGGTACCCCAGGTGATCTGCCCACTGGTAATTTTTTCTCCGTGTTTTTCAGGTAAGAAGCGTGAGATGTACGAGCACCCAGTCTTCTGCCTGGCATCGCAAGTGATGGACTTAACCATCCGTGAGTTCAACACACACACGTGGGCACGTGGGCGTGGGTGCCACCATCCGCAGTAGCTGTGTGTGTACGTCGCTGTCTGTCCCTTCTACCCGCCCTCTGCCAGCCCACTAGCTGGCGACCCCCCCCCCTTCTTCTTAACCACCTCTTCTTCTTTCTTAAAAAAAAAAAACAAAGTTTTAATTTCTATTTACCCTTCTAGGTGCCCACTCTACCCTATGGCACCCCTCTACCAGCCCTATACCAGCCCTCTACCCATCTTCTATCAGCCCTTTACCCACCCTGTGCCCACCCTCTGCCTGGCACACCCCTCTCTTCTTCACCACCTTTTAAAATGAAAAAAAAAACTCACGAAAAAAAAAAAAAGCAAGTTTTAATCAATATTAACCTTTACCCACCTTTTGCCAACCCTATACCCACCTTACCCTTCCTCTACCAGCCCTCTACTAGCCCTCTACCATCCTCTACCCGCTCTACCCACCCTTTACCCACTCTCTACCAGCCCCCCTTTTCTTCTTTTCTCTTTAAAATAAAAAAAAAAAAAAAAAACTCAAGAAGAAAAAAAGCAAGTTTTAATCAATATTTAACTTTCTAGGTGCCCACTCTACCCTATGCCAACCCTCTGCCAACCCTGTATTCACCCGGTACCCCCCCCACCACCCTGTAGCTACTCTACCCACCCTCTACAAATTCTATACCTTGTACCCAGGTAGATACCAGGAGGAATACCATGTGAAATCCCACTGTGTTTCTGGAGTCCCAGGGGCTCCACCTCGGAGCTCCACTCCGGGGCGCCACGAGGGAACCCCCTTTGTGCCCCAAATCCAAGAAAAACCTTCTAATGTCTTGTTTTGTGCCAGGTGGTGGCACTCAGACCGTTCCGTCATCTTCCGCTTGTTCCGGGGTCGGGTCGCGGGGGCAACAGCCTCAAACGGGCAGCCCATGCCTCTCTCTCCCCGGCTGCATCCTCCAGCTCACCTGGAAGGATCCCAAGTCGTTCCCCGGCCAGCTGTGAGACATAGTCTCTCCAGCGGGTCCGGGGTCTGCCTCCTGGTCTCCTCCTGGTGGGACGTCCCCAAAACACCTCGCCCGCGAGGCGCTCAGGGGGCATCCTAACCAGATGCTGAACCACCCCATCTGGCTCCTCTCGACCTGGAGGAGGAGCCGCTCGACACCGAGCTCCTCCCGGATGGCAGAGCTCCTC
>CACRXE010000059.1:680000-685000 GCA_902685375.1 Neostethus bicornis | reverse complement strand
GATCCACGTGCACGCTGACTCATCCCTTCTGCCCGCCTGCATGCCGCCATCTTGTTTTTAGAAAGTGCTGAACTTTTATTTTTACGCTTCAGAGAACGTCGGACGTTTAGTCACGCCCGCTAAAAAACTGGAGGACACCATCCGGTTGGCAGAGCTGGTGATCGAGGTGCTGCAGCAGAACGAGGAGCATCACGCGGAGGTGAGTACGCCGTTCTACGCCAGGGGTGCCCGACCAGTCGATCGTGGGCTACCGGTTGCCGGTGGACTGGTTCCAAGTCGACTGCCAGGTGTCTGTGTTTTATTTTGGTGAAAACAGGAAGTAACTGATCTGTCTTTTGTTTTTACTGTGTTTTTTTTTTTTTTTAGAAAAACAAAAAGGTACGTGTTTGTTTGTTTTTGTGAATTTTGCATGTTTTTATTTTTCACAATAAAACCGGAGCATTTTAAGAAAACTTTATTCTTCAAAATAAAAGCTTCATCCCTGGTTTTTCTCATTCAGTTTCTTTTTAAAGAGAAAATATTAAAGGGTTAAAAGTGGGTTCAGGTTTATCAGGGGCCAGGTCGCCAGGGGGCATCACCCTCAGATGGTAGGAACGTAGATCCTGGTTACCATGGTGAGGGTAGGAACGTAGATCCTGGTTACCATGGTGAGGGTAGGAACGTAGATCCTGGTTACCATGGTGAGGGTAGGAACGTAGATCCTGGTTACCATGGTGAGGGTAGGAACGTAGATCCTGGTTACCATGGTGAGGGTAGGAACGTAGATCATGGTTACCATGGTGAGGGTAGGAACGTAGATCCTGGTTACCATGGTGAGGGTAGGAACGTAGATCCTGCTTACCATGGTGAGGGTAGGAACGTAGATCATGGTTACCATGGTGAGGGTAGGAACGTAGATCCTGGTTACCATGGTGAGGGTAGGAACGTAGATCCTGGTTACCATGGTGAGGGTAGGAACGTAGATCCTGGTTACCATGGTGAGGGTAGGAACGTAGATCCTGGTTACCATGGTGAGGGGAGGAACTTAGATCCTGGTTACCATGGTGAGGGTAGGAATGTAGATCCTGGTTACCATGGTGAGGGTAGGAACGTAGATCATGGTTACCATGGTGAGGGTAGGAACGTAGATCCTGGTTACCATGGTGAGGGTAGGAACGTAGATCCTGGTTACCATGGTGAGGGTAGGAACCTAGATCCTGGTTACCATGGTGAGGGTAGGAACGTAGATCCTGGTTACCATGGTGAGGGTAGGAACGTAGATCCTGGTTACCATGGTGAGGGTAGGAACGTAGATCCTGGTTACCATGGTGAGGGTAGGAACGTAGATCCTGGTTACCATGGTGAGGGTGGGTACGTAGATCCTGGTTACCATGGTGAGGGTAGGAACGTAGATCTTGGTTACCATGGTGAGGGTAGGAACGTAGATCCTGGTTACCATGGTGAGGGTAGGAACGTAGATCCTGGTTACCATGGTGAGGGTAGGAACGTAGATCCTGGTTACCATGGTGAGGGTGGGTACCTAGATCCTGGTTACCATGGTGAGGGTGGGTACGTAGATCCTGGTTACCATGGTGAGGGTAGGAACGTAGATCCTGGTTACCATGGTGAGAGTAGGAACGTAGATCCTGGTTACCATGGTGAGGGTAGGAACGTAGATCCTGGTTACCATGGTGAGGGTGGGTACATAGATCCTGGTTACCATGGTGAGGGTGGGTACATAGATCCTGGTTACCATGGTGAGGGTGGGTACATAGATCCTGGTTACCATGGTGAGGGTGGGTACATAGATCCTGGTTACCATGGTGAGGGTGGGTACATAGATCCTGGTTACCATGGTGAGGGTAGGAATGTAGATCCTGGTTACCATGGTGAGGGTAGGAACGTAGATCCTGGTTACCATGGTGAGGGTAGGAACGTAGATCCTGGTTACCATGGTGAGGGTAGGAATATAGATCCTGGTTACCATGGTGAGAGTAGGAATGTAGATCCTGGTTACCATGGTGAGGGTAGGAACGTAGATCCTGGTTACCATGGTGAGGGTAGGAACGTAGATCCTGGTTACCATGGTGAGGGTGGGTACGTAGATCCTGGTTACCATGGTGAGGGTAGGAACGTAGATCCTGGTTACCATGGTGAGGGTAGGAACGTAGATCCTGGTTACCATGGCGAAGGTAGGAACGTAGATCCTGGTTACCATGGCGAAGGTAGGAACGTAGATCCCATGATGTTCCCCGTCCAGCACCCCTCTTTGTCTCCTCTTGGTGGTACGGATCACCTCACCAGCGAGGTCGGCATCCTCACCAGATGTCCATAAACTTCCTCCAGGCTTCGTGTTGAATTAAAATGCCCGTGCACGTCTCTGCCCTCCACTCACTTAGAGAGTAACCCACTCAGATGCTAGTCGCCGCTCCATGAGTGGCATCGACTGACTCCAGCATCTGCTGCTCAGAGCTCCCGTACCAGCTGCATGAAGCCCCCTCCGCCCTCCGTCGGAGCTGGAGGGCGACGTGAACGAGCGGGTATCTCTGAGGAGGCTGTGGGTGAGTGTTTAAGGAGCTCCCCGCCACGCTCGTTAAGATGCCGCCGCTGACTCCTCGGCGTGCCTGAGCGTGTGAAGACGTTTCCTCAGAGATCACACCTCCACTCGTTACGCCAACAGCCTGATGCCACGTCTGGAAATGTGAAAGTTTTCTTGTCAGATGCGTGACTGTGTTTCTCTCTGCCCCCCTCGTGCCCGCTCCGTGCCCCCCTCGTTAAGGCCTTCGCCTGGTGGTCCGACCTGATGGTGGAACACGCTGAGACCTTCCTGGGTCTGTACTCGGTGGATATGGACGCAGCGTTGGAGGTCCAGCCCCCGGACAGCTGGGACAGCTTCCCCCTCTTCCAGCTGCTTAATGACTTCCTGAGGATGGACTGTGAGTGTTAACGAGCGACCGGCTCGTTAGTGATTAAAAATAAACACAAACAAAGAGGATTTTAATCAGTTTTAAAGCAAAAAAATCATAAAAACAATGAATTTAATGAGCTTTGACTTTTATTTTGAAAGAAAAAAAATGTATGAATACAAATACATGGTGGCTTCACAGCAAGTAGGTCAGGGGTTTGAGTCCAGGTGGGGGCGGGGCTTGGAACATATCCGCTGTGGGGGCGGGGCTTGGTGTTTCTGTGTGTAGTCTGCATGTTCTACCTTGTGTGTGTGTGTGTGTGTGTGTGTGTGTGTGTTTCCTCCAAAAACATACATGTTGGGTTGATTGGCTGCTTGGTGTGTGTGTGTGTGTGTGTGTGTGTGTGTGTGTGTGTGTGTGTGTGTGTGTGTGTGTGTGTGTGTGTGTGTGTGTGTGTGTGTGTGTGTGTGTGTGTGTGTGTTGCCCCGCGACAGACTGGCAACCTGTTCTTGGTGTACCCAACCTCTCGCCTTCAGACGAGATGAGGCCCTTGCCCCACCAGCTCTGCCCGCTCAGTCCGTGGGGCTCCGCCTGGGTGGTGTGGGCCCCTCTCTCCAGCCAGGTGCCATCTGTGGGTGCCCATGTCTCCTGGGGCTATCCGGTCACGGGCAGGCCGACTCCTGGTGTGGATCGATCCCCACACTGGCACCAGGGCGCCAGGCTTGGTATTTAAAGAGACAGTAGCGGTAGACCCTGTGTTTAATGAGGAGAGTGTTCTGATTGGTCGATAAGATACTGTGAGGTCACTAGAGTACGATGGCTCCGCCCCTTTAAGATTTTAATTTTAATTTCAAAATAAAACTAAAGATTTTAAACTTTAATTAAAAACAAACAATCTAAACGTTAACGATAACGAGGGCGTTCGATTGGGTGTGTGTGAGAGTGAACGTGGCACGGTGCCAGTGGGTGTGTGTGTTGACTGGCACGCTGCCAGCGCTTCTCGACCCGCGTCTTCAAAGGATAAAAATTCCTGGAGGTTAATTAATGAAGTGGATCGTTTACAGGAAGTTCATTAGAGGACGCTGCTGGGCGCGCTCACACACATACACACACACACACACATACAGGGATACACACACACACACAGAGAGACACACACATACACACACTGAGATACACACACACACACATATACACACACATACAGGGATACACACACACAGAGAGACACACACATACACACACTGAGATACACACACACACACACATATACACACACATACAGGGATACACACACACACACAGAGAGACACACACATACACACACTGAGATACACACACACACACACACATATACACACACATACAGGGATACACACACACACACACACACACATACAGGGATACACACACACACAGAGACACACACATACACACACTGAGATACACACACACAGAGAGACACACACATACACACACTGAGATACACACACACACACACACATATACACACACATACAGGGATACACACACACACACACATACAGGGATACACACACACAGAGAGACACACACATACACACACTGAGATACACACACACATACACACACACATATACAGGGATACACACACACACACACACACAGAGACACACACATACACACACTGAGATACACATACACACATACACACACTCACACACACATACACTGAGATACATACGCGCGCACACACACACACACACACATAGAGAGATACACACACACACATACACACACTGAGATACACACACACACACACACATACATACAAACACACACACAGAGACACACGCACACACACACACACACACTGAGATACACGCACGCACACACACACACATACAAACACACACACACACTGAGAAACACGCACAGACACACACACTGAGATACACACACACACACACTGAGATACACACACACACACACACTGAGATACACACACACACGCTCACACACAGAGATACACACACACACACACTGAGATACACACACACACACTGAGATACACACACACACACACTGAGATACACACACACACACACACTGAGATACACACACACACACACACTG
>CACRXE010000059.1:665000-675000 GCA_902685375.1 Neostethus bicornis | reverse complement strand
TGTGACAAAGAAGGATCTGTTCCAATCACTATATCAGAGAAAAATCAGAGAAACTCAAGACAGCCATGACATTATGTTCTTTACAAGTGGATGTAAACTTTTGACCACCACTGTAGATCCTGGTTACCATGGTGAGGGTAGGAACGTAGATCCTGGTTACCATGGTGAGGGTAGGAACGTAGATCCTGGTTACCATGGTGAGGATAGGAACATAGATCCTGGTTACCATGGTGAGGGTAGGAATGTAGATCCTGGTTACCATGGTGAGGGTAGGAACATAGATCCTGGTTACCATGGTGAGGGTAGGAACATAGATCCTGGTTACCATGGTGAGGGTAGGAACGTAGCTCCTGGTTACCATGGTGAGGGTAGGAACATAGATCCTGGTTACCATGGTGAGGGTAGGAATGTAGATCCTGGTTACCATGGTGAGGGTAGGAACATAGATCCTGGTTACCATGGTGAGGGCCGTGCCTCTGTCTTCCAGTAACGGGTCCGGGACGTCGGAGGACCTCTTCTGGAAACTCGATGCCCTCCAGACGTTCATCAGAGACCTCCACTGGCCGGAGGAGGAGTTTGGCAAACATCTGGAAACCCGCCTGAAGCTGATGTCGAGCGACATGATCGAGTCCTGCATCAAACGGTGTGAGGTCTACCTCTTCTACCTCCTCACCAATCCACCAATCAGATTAACCCTTACCCTCTGGTGCCCTCTCACCCTACAGGACGCGAGCGGCGTTCGAGGTAAAGCTGCAGCGGAGCAGCCGGGCGACGGACTTCCGCGTGCCACAGTCCATCTGCACCATGTTTAACGTGATGGTGGATGCCAAGGTTCAGTCTGCCAAGCTGTGCGCCGTGGACGTCGGCCAGGAGGTGATGCCCTCACACGCTTATCTAGGACCGGGTCACCGCGGGCACTCTCCTTGAGCCGCCATCTTAGCGTGGTAGATGGGTTCACGTGCCCCAGTGAGCTCAGGAGCCATGTTATTCAGGGCTTAATGCCCCTGGTACTCTACCAGGTAAACACTTCCTAGGTGAGGTGCCAGCGTCTCCAAACCCCTATGGAGAGATCAAGCATGGCCACGTTGCCCTTGCCCGTACACGAGTCACTGGGGCTCCTCTAGGTGGAGCCAGGCTCAAGGGTTGGGCACAAAAGCGAGTGCTTGGTGGGCGGGATTTTAGCCATGGGGCCCGAACAGGGGGCATGAGCCGCCCTATGAGTGTGCTGATCACCTGCAGGAGGGGTGAAGGAGGAGATGGGCATCTGCCAACGATGGGTACCCTGGCGGTCAGACCCACGGTGGCATGAGCTCGATCCTCACTGATGTTAAAAAAAAAAAAAAATCACATTTACTGATTGTTTTTCAAAATAAAAGCATTGAGAAAGTGGTTTAAATTTAAAAACAAATTTAAAGGGACGGTACCACCGCTCGATGCCACCCTAAATGTTCTGTACATGGCATTGGTGCGTTGGTGTGGTGGTGGTTTAACGTTTAGTCACTGCCAGGGTGACGCTGGCAAAGCAGAGGTGGTCTAACACTGGACGCCAGCGTCCTCGAAGTTACGTCCAGCAGTGGTAAAGTTTGATGGGGCGTTGGGGGCGGGGCGGGCGGGCGGGCGGGCGGGTGGAGAGCCTGTCGAGAAACGTCAGCGGTGTCCGAGCATATGCGGACACACTCTCTCTCTCACACACACTCTCACACGCACACACACACACACTCACACTCTCTCTCTTACACACACACTCACACTCTCTCTCTCTCACACACACTCACACTCTCTCTCTCTCACACACACTCACACTCTCTCTCTCACACACACTCTCACACGCACACACACACACACTCACACTCTCTCTCTCACACACACTCTCACACTCTCTCTCTCACACACACTCTCACACGCACACACACACACACTCACACTCTCTCTCTCACACACACTCTCTCTCTCACACACACTCACACTCTCTCTCTTACACACACTCTCTCTCTTACACACACTCTCACACGCGCACACACACACTCACACTCTCTCTCTCACACACACTCTCTCTCTCACACACACTCTCTCTCTCACACACACACTCACACTCTCTCTCTTACACACACTCTCACACGCACACACACACACACACTCACACTCTCTCTCTCACACACACTCTCTCTCTCACACACACTCTCTCTCTTACACACACTCTCACACGCACACACACACACACACTCACACTCTCTCTCTCTCTCTCACACACACTCTCTCTCTTACACACACTCTCACACGCACACACACACACACACTCACACTCTCTCTCTCACACACACTCACACTCTCTCTCTCTCACACACACTCACACTCTCTCTCACACACACTCTCTCTCTCACACACACTCTCTCTCTCACACACACACACATTCCTAGCAGCCAGTCAACCTAACATGTATGTTTTTGGAGGAAACCAGAGAAAACCCACACACACACAGGGAGACCAAGTTTTAAGCCCCTCCTTCTCTCTGTGACATCACCGTGGCGACCGCCGCCCACCTCCTTAAAAACCAATCATTTAAAACCTCGTTTCTTCACCAAACGATTAAAAAAACACTGTTTAATTATCTTTATGTTTCAAAATAAAAGTCTGAATTCTGTACGAATCGTTAATGAAACTCTTTCGTTTGTAAATTTATTAGTTAATAAGTCAGATTAGAGCCTTCCCCCCTTCCCTCCTCCTCCTCTCCCTTTCCCACCTCCTCCTCCGCCCCCCTGCCCCCCTCCGCTCCCTCGTCGTCTCCCTCGTGCTTAATTAGTCAGTTTCTTCGTCAGTTTTCCTTTCGTTGTTTGGACGTGATTATCATGCTCGCGGCTCGTGTTGAATATACATGGAGCTGAAGTGAGACGTCTTCACGGAATCACGTTAACGATGAATTCATTAGGATTAATCCAGACGAACCGTCGGCCAATCAACACGCAGGAACATTCCCTTTAAAATAACTGATGGTTTTTAATCGTTTGATCAACTTTCAGATAAAAAACCTTAGTGAGGGCGGCCATGTTTGGTTTAGAGTCCCAGGGGTGCCGGTGGTTCAGAGATGAAGATGCTGAGGATCTCTGTGGGAGTGACCTGGATGGACAGGATCAGAGATGAAGATGCTGAGGATCTCTGTGGGAGTGACCAGGATGGACAGGATCAGAGATGAAGATGCTGAGGATCTCTGTGGGAGTGACCAAGATGGACAGGATCAGAGATGAAGATGCTGAGGATCTCTGTGGGAGTGACCAGGATGGACAGGATCAGAGATGAAGATGCTGAGGATCTCTGTGGGAGTGACCAAGATGGACAGGATCAGAGATGAAGATGCTGAGGATCTCTGTGGGAGTGACCAAGATGGACAGGATCAGAGATGAAGATGCTGAGGATCTCTGTGGGAGTGACCAGGATGGACAGGATCATGTTAGAGGTTTTAAAGTCAGAGAGGTCAGACTGAGATGGTTTGGACATGTGCAGAGGAGAGAGAGAGAGTACATCAGAAGAAGGATGCTGGGTTTGGAACCACCAGGAAAGAAGACTAGAGGAAGACCAAAGAGGAGGTTCATGGATACAGTGAAGGAAGACATTATTATTATTTATTTATTTATTTCGGTCACAGTGTAATTTTAGATTAAAGAAAGAAAAATTAAATTTTACCAAAAGACCGAAAACATATCGGCTGACGCAAAAGCTTATACTCGCCGACCATTTTTTTAAATCATCATGAAAGCAAAAAAACATATAAGTAAAAATTTAGAAATCAATCATAAAACGAAAATTAGAACATCGAATGAAAAAGTTATAGAAGTACAAAATAATTGTTACTATAATTGTTTACATTATATATAAGCTTGAATTTAAGCATCAAGACTTGCATATTTTTTAACATGAAGATAGTTGGTGTGACTGAAGAAGATGTAGGAGACAGGGTTAGATCAGGCATGGGCAAACAATGGCCCGCTAAACTTCAATTTTTTTTTTTTTTAAAAACCTTAGTTTTATTTTTCTGTAATTCCGATGTTTCAACACTAGTAGGCGCCAAAGAAACAACAACACTGCTCCCATTAAAATGTGTGTTTTTTGATGCCCAGGCTGTCATAATAAATTATCAGTAGATTTCAAACCTATATTTTAAACCTAACGCGTTAGATGCATGTAATTAAGCGCTAAGGCCTTTATTTTAACGTTAGCGCGCTACATAACGTGCGTGTAGCAATCCTAACGGCTTTCCATATACAGCCCGCCATCCACCGCTTCCTGTTCCGCCCCCTTGGTCAAATGTTAGAACCCAATGTGGCCCGGGAATGAAAAAGTTTACCCACCTCCGACTTAAAATTTTTAATACATTTGTTTAGTTTTATTGTAGGGGTTTATTTATTTATTTATTTTTATTAGATGAGTTTATTTATTTATTTATTTTTATTAGAGGAGTTTATTTACTTTCATATGGTCAGAAAAAACACCAGAAGAGAATGACGGGTTACCATGGTTACATGTTTTCTGTCTGCAGAGACAGTACCATTCACAGATCGACCATCTGATCGAGGAGACGGTGAAGGAGATGACCACCCTGCTGGTCGCCAAGGTAACCCAAACATACCTACGAAGGTTTTAATCAGAGGTGTCAAGTAGAAAATCTCGTTATCTTTACTTTAACGAAGTAATTATTTTTTTGTCTACTTTTTACTTTTACTCACTACTTTTTTATGCAATTATCTGTACTTTTACTTTGTTAATTTTATAAAAAAAAGTAGTCGCTACTTTCTCCATTTTGTCACCGTTAAACAGCCGCGACTGTTTGTCGGATTTTTTTTTTTTTTTATGAACCCTGAATGCATCAAACAAAGGAACAGATGAATGATTGGCTGAAAGGTCCAGTCAATCATTACTTTGGGGCGAGTAGCCCCGCCCACAAACTTTTAAAGCGCAGCCAGGAACGTTAATTTCCGTGTTTGAGACTTGATGCGGGCTCGGAAATCAAAGTGTTTCTGATGCTGCAACACTGAACTTTGATTGAATTATCAGTTTTTTAAAAAAAACAACAGCAAAGAAATGTTTTTTATTATTATTTTCAGTCTGCGGTTATTGTAAACGTCTTTGCTGAAAATGTTGTAGATGGTATTTTTATAAAAATAACTTTGATCTGTGACGCACTATTTTATCTTTAGAAACAAAGCTAATTGAACTGATTCATCCATAAATAGTAGTGGATGAAGTATTTGTGCTTAAAAGCATCCAAAATGTTATTGATTAGTTTATAAAGACTGACTGAGGAGATTAAAACTACACATCGCTTAGATTTTGTATCATGTAGATGTTTGGGTTAACATTAAAAAAACCTTATATGTACACATATATATGTAGATATGTATATATGTAAATTTATATATACCGTCTCCTAAGTCCCGCCCCTACTGGTTTCTTTCTGGGTTTCTTAAAATCTTATTTCCCTGGTTATTTTTTTCCTCCTGTGTGTTTCCTTCACTTCCACTGCCTTACGAGTGCATGTAAAGGGTGTTATTTTGTCAATGGGCGTGGTTTTACTGGGTGTACAATATTTTTTTGTAAAATACGATAATTTTACGTCATTAGTGCGATAATCCAGCACCTCCCACCTGGCAACGCTGGTTCCAGGTGTCACGCAGGCTGTATGTGGCACTCCCATACTTACCAACTTGTTAAAGACTATTCAGTATTCCCTCAAAGAACTTTGAAAACTAGCTGCCTTCAAGGCTTGAAAAAGCCTTTTGGTCATTTTTTTTTTTCATTTATTTATTATTTTTTACATTGAGTGTGTTTGTGTTTTTTTTTACATTGAGTGTGTTTGTGTTTCTGCTGAAGTTGGTTAAATTAGGTGATGCAGAGTGAAGCTTGGTAGCTGAAGGGACGTTACATAATGCCCTGCTTATGTTAATACATTTGATTGTGTTCATTAATCGATTTCCAATAAAGATTATTAAGAAATAAATGTTTCTGATTCATAAAGTTTCACCAAAACACTTTCATTTATTATCATATTTTCTGCTCCTTAAAGCATGTGATAATAGTTAAAAAATATGTTCATACGCTTTTGTTAACAATATTCCTTTTTTTCTGAAAATTACTTTTACTTTTTTACTTTAAGTAGTTTTAAAATAGGTTACTTTTTACTTTTACTTAAGTAGAAAACTTGAGTTGATACTTCTACTTTTATTAAAGTTGTTTTTTAACTCGGTATTTATACTTCTACTTGAGTAGAAAATGTCGGTACTTTTGACACCTCTGGAAATAATTAGGTTCGATAAGTTTTTATGGCAGATGTCGTTAATGATGATTAGATAACTATTCTTGCCCAGGACCTTCTGGGATAGGCCCCTCCCTCTTCCCCTAAACCTCCGGGCTAGGCTCCACCTTCCCAGCACCCCACTGGGATAGGCCCCGCCTCCCTTGTAACCTTCCTGGTTAGGCTCCGCCTCCCCCGGGACTTTTTAGGAATAAATGCTTGAAAAGATGGACAAATTAATTCATTAAAAATTGCTCTTTGACAAACATCTTTTGTGACCCCCCCTCCATCCCCCACGCGCGCGTTACAAAATCCATTAAATGTCGTCATTTATTTAAAATGGTTTGTTTATAGTTTTCTAGAGAAAAAAATAAGCTTTCAAAATATGTAAAAATTATATTTTTATGATCAAAAATGACGGAGTTATGAATTTTTTAACTATTTTTTTTCTCCATGTTTACAAAACGATGTTTTAACTTAAACGTGTTTACGAGTAAATCATCAGCCAATGAGCGCATCCGAAGGTACACACGTGATTTAAAAGCTAGTTTAAAACATGTCATGATAACCTTGTTTTGGTAAAAATGATTAAAATTAACTGTTAAATGATGTTAAAATAAATATTTATAATAAAAGAACTAATTACGCTTTTATTTTGAAAGGTATTAACCCTGTATACCGGAAGTAAAATACGAATACCGGAAGTAAAATACGAATACCGGAAGTAAAATACAAATACCGGAAGTAAAATACCGTGATTTTTTTTTTGTTTGTTTATATTTATAATTGTTTTTAAAATCTGAGAAGTTATTGATTAAAAAACACGTTTTTAATTTAAAAATAACCAAAATATTTTAATTAACTGTTATTTTTTATGTTTTTTTAAACATTGTTTTATAAAATTAACCAAAAAAACGGGAAAAAAAAAAAAAAAACGTAAATCAGTTTGATGCTAATTTTTTGCCGAAAATCGCGTTAAGATTGGTTTTTAAACGGGAGGGGGAGGGGGGGTAGAGAGGGGGGGGTGTCGCAAATTTATTAAATTATTCTTGATTTAATTGGAATTTGTTTGATTAATAAAAATAAGAAGTTCGTAAAGAAACAAAGAATTTTTAAAGGGTTTAAAAAGTTTCTTCTGAATGTTGTTTTTTTTTCTAAAATTAGCTTCAATGATGTTTTAACGGGTTTTTTTTTATTTGTTTTTGTGTTTTTGTTGTTTTTTTTTCCCAAAAAAATTAGCTTCAACAATGTTTTTTTTCTGTTTGTTTGTTGTTTTTTTTTAAAGTTATCTTTAACGATGTTTTAACTCAGTTTTTTTTTGTTTGTTTGTTGTTTTTTTAAAGTTATCTTTAACGATGTTTTAACTCAGTTTTTTTTTGTTTGTTTGTTGTTTTTTTTAAAGTTATCTTTAACGATGTTTTAACTCAGTTTTTTTTTGTTTTTTGTTTGTTTGTTGTTTTTTTTAAAGTTATCTTTAACGATGTTTTAACTCAGTTTTTTTTTTGTTTGTTTGTTGTTTTTTTAAAGTTATCTTTAACGATGTTTTAACTCAGTTTTTTTTTTGTTTTTTGTTTGTTGTTTTTTTTAAAAGTTATCTTTAACGATGTTTTAACTCAGTTTTTTTTGTTTGTTGTTTTTTTTTTAAAGTTATCTTTAACGATGTTTTAACTCAGTTTTTTTTTTTTTTTGTTTGTTTTTTTTTTAAAGTTATCTTTAACGATGTTTTAACTCATTTTTTTTTTGTTTTTTGTTTGTTGTTTTTTTTAAAGTTATCTTTAACGATGTTTTAACTCAGTTTTTTTTTTGTTTGTTTGTTTTTTTAAAGTTATCTTTAACGATGTTTTAACTCAGTTTTTTTTTGTTTTTTGTTTGTTGTTTTTTTTAAAGTTATCTTTAACGATGTTTTAACTCAGTTTTTTCTTTTTTTTTTAGTTTGTCGTCATTCTCGAGAACGTTTTATCCAAACTTTCTCGTTACGATGAAGGAACGTTGTTTTCTTCTTTTCTTTCTTTTACGGTAAGTTTTATTCTTTAAATCCTTTCCGTCCACCAGGTGGCACCGCTCAGGTGTGTGTGTGGCATTCATACCCGCTCTGATTGGCTCTTCTTTCTTTTAAAGGTTAAAGCTGCTTCCAAGTACGTGGACGTGCCCGTAAGTACCCTCATCTCAGAGTACATGTTAAAGAGGGTCAGGGTTACCACCATCACCACACAGCAAGAGGGTCAGGGTTACCACCATCACCACACAGCAAGAGGGTCAGGGTTACCACCATCACCACACAGCAAGAGGGTCAGGGTTACCACCATCACCACACAGCAAGAGGGTCAGGGTTACCACCATCACCACACAGCAAGAGGGTCAGGGTTACCACCATCACCACACAGCAAGAGGGTCAGGGTTACCACCATCACCACACAGCAAGAGGGTCAGGGTTACCACCATCACCACACAGCAACAGGGTCAGGGTTAGAGACCAGTTTAACTACGATGCATGGAACACTGGTCTTTCTGTGTGGAGTTTGTATGTTCTACCTGTGGATGTGTGGGTTTTCTTCAGTTACCTTCCACCCTCTAAAAACATGGACCAGGCTAGCTCCCGTCACCATGGTAACCAGGATCTATGTTCCTACTCTCACCATGGTAACCAGGATCTACGTTCCTATCCTCACCATGGTAACCAGGATCTATGTTCCTACCCTCACCATGGTAACCAGGATCTACGTTCCTATCCTCACCATGGTAACCAGGATCTACGTTCCTACCCTCACCATGGTAACCAGAATCTATGTTCCTACCCTCACCATGGTAACCAGGATCTACGTTCCTACCCTCACCATGGTAACCAGGATCTACGTTCCTACCCTCACCATGGTAACCAGAATCTAAGTTCCTACCCTCACCATGGTAACCAGGATCTATGTTCCTACCCTCACCATGGTAACCAGGATCTAAGTTCCTACCCTCACCATGGTAACCAGGATCTATGTTCCTACCCTCACCATGGTAACCAGGATCTATGTTCCTACCCTCACCATGGTAACCAGGATCTACGTTCCTATCCTCACCATGGTAACCAGGATCTACGTTCCTACCCTCACCATGGTAACCAGAATCTATGTTCCTACCCTCACCGTGGTAACCAGAATCTATGTTCCTACCCTCACCATGGTAACCAGGATCTATGTTCCTACCCTCACCATGGTAACCAGGATCTACGTTCCTACCCTCACCATGGTAACCAGGATCTAAGTTCCTACCCTCACCATGGTAACCAGGATCTAAGTTCCTACCCTCACCATGGTAACCAGGATCTACGTTCCTACCCTCACCATGGTAACCAGGATCTACGTTCCTACCCTCACCATGGTAACCAGGATCTAAGTTCCTACCCTCACCATGGTAACCAGGATCTATGTTCCTACCCTCACCATGGTAACCAGGATCTATGTTCCTACCCTCACCATGGTAACCAGGATCTAAGTTCCTACCCTCACCATGGTAACCAGGATCTATGTTCCTACCCTCACCATGGTAACCAGGATCTACGTTCCTACCCTCACCATGGTAACCAGGATCTATGTTCCTACCCTCACCATGGTAACCAGGATCTACGTTCCTACCCTCACCATGGTAACCAGGATCTAAGTTCCTACCCTCACCATGGTAACCAGGATCTACGTTCCTACCCTCACCATGGTAACCAGGATCTACGTTCCT